>JARGYF010000022.1:600000-769178 GCA_029203975.1 Mycena vitilis | reverse complement strand
ACGCAGGCACCAAGTAGTAGCCTACTAGCCGGGCGGGTCGAGTTCGCCGCGGGCTTCGTCGACGGTGCGGTAGAAGTCGTACGCCGACTTGAAGAGCGGGAGGTCGAGGTGGAGGTACTCGAACTCGCAGTACTGCCAAACGTAGGCGCGGGTGACTTCGGTTTCGGCGGTGAGCTGTTGCGCCATGGCCAGCCGAAGGAGAGTCTCGCCGGAGGTCTCGTTGTCGAATCGCTCCCAGAATTCGCCGGTCGTAAGCTCTCGGCGCGCCCGCAGGATGAAACCAGGTACTTGAGCAAGTTGAACTGGTATTCGCCGATGAGGTTGTTACGGGTGGACTCCAGGGATTCGAGCGCCTTGAATGACTGGCCGAGCATTTCCCGGGTCTGCTTCCAGCCTCCGGGTAGAAGTCAGCACGAAGTGAGCGGGGAAAAGTGGGAGTAGGACTTACTCTCGCAAGATAAGTCCGTGTACGCCATTAGCGAGCCCCACACGTCGTTGTTGATTTCGTCCGGCTGCGCGAGGTTACAGATCTTGGAGCCATGCCCACGGAGGCAGGTGTCGCACATCGCCGGGTACCCACGAACGCGACAGACGTTCCCGCTCATCTGGCAGACGTTGCACCGGGGCCAAACTCATGAAAAAGTGTTAGTCGCCGGGCAGAACTAGAAGAGAACTGGAAGAGACGCACCATGGGATCGGTAACTCTCATGACTTCCCGGATGAGGTCGTAGGAGATCTTATAATATTTCCCGTCGTCGGAGCGGGGAAGATCTTGACGTTCCTTGGCCGGTAGAAGGGCGAGGAGTTCGGAAAACAGGGCCTGAGTTGGCCGTTTCTCATTCTTGGCGCGGATGCGCGGGGTGTTGAACTGTTTTGTCGAGTACACGGGAAGTCAGTCGAAAGCCGCGCGGGAAAAAGTAAGAAAGGACTTATCTCGCGGCGAATAAAATCGATACCCGTGTTACGCAAGATCTGGTGGCTAGTAAGCAGCTTCTGGCGCTGGCGGGACCTGGGACCGGTTTCCCCCGTCTTCCGCCTCCTCGCCTCCTGCCTCGGCCATCGATTCGCCGACGATCTCGACCTCGGGCTCCTCCTCCTCCTTGTCCTGGATCTTGGCCGATGCCTTGAGATGGGCAAGGGATCCGGGGCCGCCCAAGTGCTCCTCCGTAGCCGCCGCCGGGAGATTCAGAATATCGGGCGGCGGAACGAAAGGACGAGCACCCGGGGCTTTCGAGCGGGTTACTTTCGCTACAACAGAAGAAAAGAAGTCAGCAAGGGGAGAAACAGGCGGGAACTGAGTGGACGTACCGTTCGCCGGGGGCTGCTCTGAGTCGGAAACCTCCTGAAAACGAACCAAAGATTAGTAACCGGCAGAGGGTGGTTATTGGCGGGTAAAAACGTACCACCGGGGCGTCTTGCGATCCCTTCGGGTTTTTATCCTTCTTGCCCTTGCCGCTGAGGTTCGCCGAGACGGGCTCGGGCTTGACTTTGGTCGCGCGCGGGGCAACTGTGGTATCCTGGACCAAAGGGATACGACGAAGTCAGCCGCGGGCAAAAAGAATTGAAAATAGAATGAACAAGTCGGACTCACCCTCGAAGTCTCACACCGCGGGCAAAGTTCGACGCATCCAAACTTGGATGCGGTCGGGTCAGCCGCAAGATCATGCACGCAGCAGTTTGTGTGACACTTCACAAAGGTGAGTAAAGAACCTTTGCGCAGACAAAGGACGGACAAAGAACAGACAAAGGGCACCCGCCCAGCATCCCCGAATTCCTGGGCCGTGGGAATTCGGGGATGCTGGGCGGGTGCCCTTTGTCTTTCCTTTGTCTTTCCTTTGTCCGGTCTTTGTCTGTGCAATGGCCCTTTCCTTATCTTTGTGAGATGTCACACGACATGCCGCCTGCATGATCTTGCGACTGACCCGACCGCATCCAACTTGGATGCGTCGGTCTTTGCCCCCGGTGTCACTCGAGGCGGACGGCTGACGAGACGATGAAGAGACCGACGCTGAGGCGGGAGGCGGCATGGCCGACTGATCGCCAGTCTCCCCCGCGCGTTGGCGCGAACCGCTCCCACTACCCGGGAAACGGGGAATGGGTCTGGGACGCCGAGATGGAAGCTGGTGGGCGTAAACGCCTGCCAGACTCCCGGAGAAAGAGGGACGCACCGGCGCTTTGTCTACGGGCACACTAGCTACAGGACCACCTTGTCTAGCCTCCGGGCCCTCCATGTTCACGTCTTCCTCGACGAAACTCGTTGGCTCGCGGCTGAGGCCCGGCGGAAAGAAAGATCCCTGGAGACGGGCGGCGAAATCCTGTTAGTATAAGCAGGCGAAGTCCCGACCGGCTAGGGCCGCACTCACGAATGGGTAGTCGCTCACGGGGGAACTTGCCACCGGCGGGGGGCGCCTTGAAACCACAGGCGTGGGCGCCGGCGTAGCCTCTGCGCGGGAAACCGCGTAAGGGACGGGCATGGGACGCTGGAGGCTTTTGGCCTCCGCCCGGGACAAGCAAGGCGGCTGGCGGAAACATCGTTAGTAACGGAATAAGCTAGCGGGGAACTACGCACATCGGTAGACTCGAACGCGTCCAACGGCCAGATAATGCCGTCCAACTCGTGGTCCTGGATAAAGTCCTCCGGCAAACGCTTCACCGCCTCCTTGAGTCCCTGGTGGAACGCCAGGAGCTCGATGGGCATCACGTCGTCGCCGAGGTACGGGAGACAGCCGTGGACGCTGGCGCGCTGCGTGGCAAGAATCAGAAGTTGAAACAGAAGTACCGCCCCCCGTGAAACGATGGGCGGGCGCGGCGAGAAAAAGGCGCACCAGTTTGGCCGAGTATCCCGCCAAGAACTCCGCGATGACCGTGTCATCGACGTTGTCGAGGTTACGCGGGCAAGCAAGGTCGCGGATCCGAGCCCAGTCTTGCTCAGGGATTTGACGGAGGGGACCCCACAAGTCGGGCGGAGCATCGGGCGCACGACGCGAAGTCGACGACGAGCGGGATGGCGGACGACGCGAAGTCGACGACGAACGAGAAGACGGAGGCATCGTGCTACGACAAACGAACGCACGGTTAGCGGAAGTGAACCTACCCGGGGCATATAGAAAAATGCCTTACGAGCGGCTCATGTTCAAACTCAAAAACGAACGGGCAAGGACTCAGGAGGGGTTCAAACGAAGCACTCAGAAGGACGAGATTTAGAAGGGACTGTACTACAGAGGACGAGAAGGGAGACGAAGGACTGATGGCGAACTCTGGAAAACGAACCTCCTTATATACGCCACAGCGGCGGAGTTCGAATAAATCATTTCCACAGTTCAGAAAATAAAAACTGTCCGCCGGGTGATGTCGGAGCCTATCCGGCGACACAAATGGCACTTCTCGGAACTCAGTGTACTATTGATAGAAGGGAACGTGGATTGTTTTCCGCGGGATTGGAGCGTTAATTACCTGATATGGCAGTTCTGGCACGGATTGGTGCACCTTTCACCGATTGGTACTGCGGGGCCGCAGCAGAAGCGCCTCCGCAGTCAGGGCGAGTCAGGGCAAATGAATGGGAGAGAATGTCCTAGAAGTGGCTGTGGGCTGTTAAATGAAGTAATACCCACGGTTGAAAACTAGCGGCGCCTAAGATTAAACCGGATCGGTCGGGCCTTACTGATCGACGCCGTTGAGACGCCGTTGATTGACGACAGCTGTCGAACAGAAGACGCCGCCCGCCTAGCTTGGCATTCAGACTTGCCCGGGCAACAGTAGTAATAAAACTGCGGGCAGTTTAGATCTAAGAAAGGGGGAGATGATATGGTGGATGACGAGCCACCGGTGAAAACCGTTGGTTTTCGCATTCTTAAGACACCTATCGGCGGGCAATGTAGGGCGAAGCAATAGAATATAAGTCCTCCTCGGGACGGTATATTTCGCCGCTGACGGTCGAAAGCGTCCGGGCAAACACGAGTGATAAGAATTCACCGCTGGGCCTCTAGCCCAGCGGGGCTTTTGAAGCACCTAACCGGCCGGCTCAGATGGGCGGCTAACCACCGAACGTTTGAGTACTTGAGGCTAACAAAGAGGAACTACTATCTTAGAGCGAGTCGTCCTCCCCGGACGACATGTTGGTGAAGATTACCGGACGATCTCAGAAGATAAGATTCCCCCGGGGAATAGAATTACCCGGCGGATCTTAGTCCCAGGAAGGCCTAATAAGCCAGCGGGGAACTCGGGCGCTCCATCAGACGCCCACACGCGGGGATCGACGATCAACGGGATAACAATTCCCCGGCGGGAGACTGGAGTTACTTTACCCGGCCGCTCAACTTCGAGAGGAGACAAGCACTGCCCGGAGAACCAGACAGAACAGACGAACTAGAAGACACTGGCCGGGGAGGATTCCAGCGGGTAAAACCCCTGCTCTCCCCGCCAGCAGAAAGACGAGCGGGAAGGTTGTCCCCGGGAAGATAATTCCCCGGGTGACTTGACAACCCTCTTGGCACACAGCCCGGGCACATGGTGTTGCCCGCTGACTGAGACAATATACCCACGGTTCAGAATACCCCGGCAGCCATTGGCTGCCCCACGATCATTACCCACATTGTTCTCCGGACACTTTCCTTATATCTCCTTTTGTTGCCCGGCGGTTTGTATAAAGAGACTCGGTTTTCCCGGTAGCTAGCCAGTAGACTATCCCCCCCACTCTCGGGCAATATAGTAGACTAGAAGTTTGAATCAGACGATTTGATAGACGGAAGTGTTGAAGTGAGAAGCAGCCAACGCGGAGTAGTGTCCGTTGTCAGAGTAAGAGGAAGTCCGCCAGACTAGACCATCTGCCAGCCTAGCCTTCGAATCCGAGCCGCCCCGGCTATACCGTCGCGTTAGCCGCTCCCGTCGGGTCTGAGTTGAAGACGCCTCGTCAATCGTCCAGCCGCTGCTAGTATCCCTGGCACGGCCTAGATTAGCCGCTGGTGCCGTTCTCCCTCATTTCTGAAGTTCAGCTTCGCCCCGCTATCCCGCGGATAAAAGTCTCCTACGGTTTCCCCGGCCGAAGTAGCAAACTAGAATTAGCCCGCTAGCTTTTCCGAAGCAATTAGCCCGCCCACATTGAAATTGAACGCACATTGTCCCGAACAGACTATACTGGTCTTACCCCCTCGAACTCACATACGCGCGCTTGAAGCAAACACTTGAAGCTAGAGTTGTGATAAATATAAATTAGATCTTAGGGTTTTTGGGTTGTGTTGTGATTTCATCGCTTCGCTTCTTGAAATCTTGAGTCTTTGATTACACGGCTCCTTTCCAGTGCGCCGTTACACCGGTCAGTCACAGCACCCCCTATCCGAAGTGAAGGCTTAACCCACACAGGATGAGTATCAATACCTCGTAACTGAACACGCCCAATTTTTGCTTGAGAATCCTGAGCAGGATACCCGTGGTTTGTGTTACTTATGTCTAAGATGACACTGTTAATGATTCCAAAGATAATAATAAAGAGAAGACACCTGAGCCTCCTCGCAAAACGAAATGGAAAGGGTCCCTTGATGAGTTCAGATACGCGCACCATGGATATTGGGGCATCATTGGCCAGGGTGCGTCTTGTGTTTCGTCTTGTGTTTCGTACCCCTTGACCCCTCCCTCATTAACTGTATTGACCTCCAGATCCCAAGGTGGATGTCATACCCTACAATCCGAAGGTGGTCCTGGTCAATTTTTTCGGCGACGAATATTATGAGGTCGTGATTAGTCGTCTGAACGTCGCTGATCTCTTGGACCTCAGGGAGTACCAAGGCTATGATCCTAAAGCTCCGGCCGATGAGGAGGCTGAGGACCTTCGTGAATGTCCCATAAATGAAATGGTGGACGGGACTGTGTGCGTGCTCACCCAGACTCAAGCACTGTTGGAACAAGTGATCATCGGCAATAACCACATTGCGCCTGCCGGTGAGTTCGTTGACTGCAACTTGATGTTGTTATTAACGTCGCGTACCTGTTCCAGACGAAGCGTATAAAATCTCCTGGCATATTCCAGGGCAGGATGCCCTCGGGCACGCATTTCAAGATCAAGGAATTTGCCTCTTCACGTACCGTCCAGACGAAGCGCCGACTCACGTTTGGAATTCGGTGGTTGATGAGGACCATCGACTTCCAGCCACGGGGCCGGCGATGGCCATGCGTATTGTGTTGAGCATCTCCCCGTATATTCCGGTAAACTTTCAGTGTCAACTTTCGCCTGGCACTTCACTCAATCACTGGCATATCAGGAGTCTCGCCCCCAGACTGAAGCGGAGAGGATCACTGGCCTTGTTGGAGAATATCTCCTTGCTCGGGATGGTGCCAACGATATCGTGAAGGCCATCCGTCTGAGCAATAGAACCAAGGTATCCCGCGGCAAAGGTCAAACCCCCAAAAGGTGGGTGGTGTGGTGCGAGCGCATTTTCCAAACCAAAGACTTGGAAATGCGTGTTGGGCACACGGCCCTGAACAAGGAGATACGCAATGAGAACATCACTAACTTGGCCATTGCTGCCATGTATCAAAGTGCTTCCCCTTGGACGGCAAAATGTATGAGGGCGTATGCGTTGATCAAGAAGCGTCGACTGTGGCCAGGAGTGCAGGCTTTCTTGGATCTTGACAACGCAAAGAAGGACAGCCTTGGCATTGCTCCCTTTTTGCGGACGTTGGAGAAGTTCAGAGAAGCGTAGTTAACACTGTACCCTGTCAATTCACAAGTGCATGCTCGATATGGGTTACGATTCGGATGTGGCGATGCCGACCTTGGCCACGAGACCGTGGGCACATCATACGACCACGTGATCATAAACGCGACGCGTCTGTATAAAACGCGCACGCCCTTGTTTGGCTCCGCTTGAATGACACCGTTCCTGTACCACCACCATCCTCTGGCTGCACAATCCTCTGGATTCCCCTGCAGTTTTTCGCCGTCCATGCTTCATGCAACAGCTGTCATGCCTTTTGGTAAAGACGCTGGGATGTGTTTGTGCACCTTATGGATGGTGGTATGCCTGTACAGACAGCTGTCTCCCACCCCTTTTTCGTTTCTCTTCCACTTGCCTTTGGGCATCCGGTGAGTCCATGCCTACATTCACTCTACCTTTCTAACATTTGCTTGTGTATAGTCCACACTACTCCCCTCGACGTCGAATCCCTCCACGTCGAATTCCTCCACCGCGAGATTCCCAGAATCTCTGACCATGCATGCCGCAACTTTTCTGGGACCGTTATCGGGAACGCCGACGCATTCTCGAGACACCGACGCGTTCTCCGCTCCATCAACGGTGGTCGGCCCGCAAGCACCGCCTCGACACCGCCACATCCTCGATTTCCTCCCACCACGACATCTGTCGAGTTTGTGTCGGGCTCTGGCTGTGACCACCCCATCCGCCTCATCCTGCCTTGCGCCGGCGTCCTGTCGTCAGCCCCACCGCTGCAAATCTACCCTGGACTCGATCCGCAAGCCCCCACCCCCGCCCGAACTGAGGCTCGCCCTGACACGGAGCCGCCCCCACCTTTTTTTGCCCCTCACCCGCTACTACCCTCCGATCACCCCGGGATGGGCGTCCCACCGAGAGCCCAGGGACACGGAGGGTGAACACAGCGGTGGTGGTTGTTGAATCCAAGCCAGGTGCGTGTCTTCCTTTCATTTATTTTGTTCTCTTTTTAATTCAAGCGACACGAAAGATCTCGCACGTGCGTAATTCCCACCCACGACTTCGACCACGTTCACACCACACAACCCAGCCTTCGCGCTCGTCCGTTTCCGCCCCCCACTCGTTCTGCGGGCGACCCGCCGAGGGGCGCTTCTTTGAGCCCAGGTATGTGTTGCTTTTGTTGTTGGTTCCTTATTGATTTGACTTGAAGCAGGTACTGCTCCAAACGACGAGAATTCCGATGTCAGCATTCAGGGCGCAGGCAGGCGAATTCCCGACTTCGCGCTGCGCTTGCCCACCCGATTTGGAGCCGCGCCGAGGACGGCGCTATTCGCGCTATTCGGTCTCCCACGTTGCAAGCGCGCGGGCACGGGGCGGGATGGTGTGCGCCTCGACTTGCCCCAATCGCGATGAAGTTCTCGTCGCCTTCCCGTCCACCCGCCTTTTCGCACACCCACGACCTCACACGCATGGATCGGCAAAGAAGAAGGAGTGGCAGCCCGCTCGTGCGCTCTCCTTTCAATGGGCGCGCGGTGGTTGCCCGATTCGCATCACCGATTCGCATCACCGCCCCGCTCGTGCAACGAACCCTCGCGAAACGTGGTGTCATGTGTGGCCACCCACTTCGCTCGATGTTCACCGTAACACCTTCAGTGCGTCTTTCGTGCCCTTTTTGCGTTAACCTGCTTATTTTTGCGACTGGTTTAGCTTGCCTAACCTGCATCACTACCACGTACACCGCCCTCCGGCTCGTCGACCAGCATGCGCACCCCGTCTTGTCTGCCTCGCCTGCCTCGCCCCGCCTTGCCCCTTCGTCGTCGTTGCATCCGCCCCCACTCCACCACTCTGACCGACGCGGCACAAATCCAGCGGACTCGATTTACAAGCCCCGCCTGCGCCCGCGCCCACGCTGAACCGGTGCCGTGCCCCTTGCACCCATCCGCGCCGGCGCTCACACCACGTATCTTGCGAGGACAGCCCCAACACGGAGCCACCCGGCCTTTTTTGGCCCCTCACCGCTGCTGCCCTCCGATTACCCCGGGATGGACGTCCCATCGAGAGCCCGGGACACGGAGAGACGGATACAGCAGGCGGCAGTGGTTTAATCCAAGCTAGGTGAATCCAAGCTAGGTGTGTTTGTAAGGGCAACCTCAAGGCCCGAGAATACTCAAGAGTCCTAGCGAGGGGAATCCGAAGATGAATAAACAGTAGCTACAGACATTGAGTAACGCACCTAGCGAGGGGAATCCGAAGAGAAGAAACTCTGAGGATTCCCACGCTAGGCCGTGAGTATAATAGTCTACTGGACAGGTGCACGGGACCGGAGTGATCGGGAGCGGATGCCGAGGTCACGCGCATGATCGCATGCCGAATGCCAGGCAGCATCGGCTCGGCTCGGCGGACCGGAGGACGTCGGCCGAGTCGGAGGACCGGAGCGATCGGCGGAGCGGGGCCGACGGCGGGCGGAGCCGTGCGAAAGGGGGGTTCCCCTGACATCATCCCCCCCTTGGAATGCGGCGCCACGACGCATAGACCGGACCCGGAGGGTGGTGTTGCGGAACGGGAGTGCGTCGAACGACGCGCGAGCAATTTGACGAGGCTTGGCCGGATACTTCTCGTAGAACGCCGCGAGAGCGTCGGGTCCGAAGAAGTCGGAGTGTTTAACCCACTGGTTGTGCGCTGCACTGTAGCCCTTCCAGCTAACGAAGTAGTACAGGCTCTTCCAGCGGACCTTGGCGTCCAGGACCGCGTCAACTTCCCACTCCGGAGCGTCTCCGGGCGCGTCCGGAAGCACCGGAGCGGGCTCGTCGTACCCCGGGCGGCCCGGAAACGGGTCGTCCTCCGCGAGCTCCAGCTTCACGACCGGAAAGACCGGATGAAGCCGAGAGTAGTGGGGCGGGAGCTCGAGCTTGAATGCCCCCTTCCCGACGACCTTAATCACCGGAAAGGGGCCGAGCCGACGGTGGGAGAGGCCCGGCGACGGACGGGTGGTCTGGATGTCCGACGCGTCGAGCCAGACTCGGTCTCCGACCTTGATGTCCGGAGCGGGGGTGCGGCGTTGGTCGTAGTACCGCTTGTACTCCTCCTTGGCTTTCACCAGGGCGGACCGAGCTTCCGAGACCCCGGAGGCGATCCGGTCACGGAACTCGTTCGCGGACTCCACCGTCGAGCGTACTCCGGTCGGCTCGAACCCCATCCGAGGGAGGCGGCCGGAGTCGGTCATGAACGGGACCTGCTGCGTGGAGGAGTGGACGTGGTTGTTGTACGCGAACTCCGCGGCCGGGAGGAGGTAGTCCCAGTCATCCTGCTTGTAGTTAGTGAAGATGCGCAGGAACTGCTCCATCTCCTGGTTAACGCGCTCGGTCTGACCGTCGGTCTGCGGGTGCCATGCGGTGGAGGTCGCCGGCTCGATACCGATGAGCCGCCACAGTTCTCGGGTGAACTCCGCGATGAACTGGACGCCCCGGTCGGAGATGTACCTTTCCGGGGTGCCGTGGTGCCTCCAGACGTTCCGGTAATACAACCGGGCGGCGCCGACGGCGTCGATGTGGGTCGTGCACTCGTTGAAGTGCCCGCGCTTACCGAGGACGTCGACTACGACCATAATGGCGTCGTATCCGTGGGCCTCCGGAAGCTCCACGACGAAGTCGACCGAGACCGTGTGCCAGCGGTCCGGAGGGACCTCGGTCGGGTGAAGCTCTCCGACCGGAAGCTTCCGAAGCGCCTTCGTCCGGCAGCACAGGTCGCAGGTGGCGACATACCGGCCGACGTGACGGGACATCTGGGGCCACCAGTAGTTCCGGGAGACAAGCTCCAACGTCTTGAAGCGGCCGGCGTGCCCGGCGACCCGCGTGTCGTGGTGCTGCTCGAGGATTCGGCGGCGGAGGTCCTTGTCCCGGGGGACAACGACCTTGCCGCGGAAGTAGAGGAGGCCGCCCGAGACGTTCCACTCGGCGTTCCGAGCCGAGCGGGCGCCGCGCACCTTGAGGAGTTCTCGGGCCGCACGAGCGACCGGATCCTCGAGGTCCGGGGCGCCGGCCAAGGCGTCGCGGATGTCTCGGAGGAGGGAGACCTCCGGGCCGGAGACGGCAATACCTTCCAGCGCGCGGACATGGAAGAGCTCCGGAGTCAGGAGCGTCACATCCTGATTATCCGAAGCTGCTCCGTGGTCCGGCCGCCGAGAAAGGGCGTCCGGCCGACCCATCAAGCGCCCGGGCTTGTGGTGGAGGGTGAAGTCGAACCGGGACAGGTACAGCGACCACCGCGCCTGCCTCCGGTTGAGGTTCTGCGACTTCCGGAAGTACTCCAGGTTCTTGTGGTCCGTCCAGATCTCGACCGGAAGCTGCGACCCCTCGAGGAAGTGTCGCCACTCCTCGAGGGAACGGACGATCGCGAGCATCTCCTTGTCGTGGATCTCATAGTTGCGCTGGACCGGAGACAAGCTCTTGGAGAAGAACGCGACCGGGTGCCACTTCCCGTCGTCGGACTCCTGCGAGAGGACGGCGCCGGAGGCGAAGTCGGAGCTGTCGGCTTCGAGGCGGTACATCCGGGTCTCGTCCGGAAGGATGAGAACCGGGTCGGAGGTGACCGCGTCCTTCAGCGCTTGGAACGCACCGGCCTCCTTCTCGGCCCAAACCCAGGCCTGGCCCTTCCGAGTCAGGTCGAAGAGCGGCCGAGCGAGGTCGGAGAAAGACCGGATGAAGCGCCGGTAGAAGTTGGTGAAGCCGACGAACTGCTGCACGTCCTTCTTGTTCTCGGGGGTCGGCCAGGCGGTGACTCCGGCGACCTTGACCGGGTCCATCTCGACGTGGTTGTGGGAGATAATCACGCCGAGGTACTCGATGGACGACTTCTCGAACTCGCACTTCTCCGGGCGCAGGTAGAGCTTGTGCTCCCGGAGCCGTCGGAGGACCTCTCGGACGACCTCCCGGTGTCGGCCGAGGTCCGAGTGCGCGATGAGAATGTCGTCGAGGTAGACCATGACATCTCCGGACAGGATGAGGTCCTGGAAGATGTCGTTCATCATGGTCTGGAAGGTCGCGGGGGAGTTGGTCAGGCCGAAGTACATCACCAGGGGTTCGAACAGCCCTCGGTTAGTCCGGAAGGCGGCCTTCCACTCGTCGCCCTTCCGGATCCGGACGTTGTTGAAGCCCCACCGGATGTCGAGTTTCGTGAAGAACCGGGCTCCCTTCAAACGGTTAATAAGGTCGTTGATCAGAGGGAGCGGGTACCGGTTCTTCACGGTCATCGCGTTGAGAGCCCGGTAGTCCTGGACAAACCGGAGCGCTCCGTCCTTCTTCTTGACGAAGAAGACCGGAGACGCCATCGGAGATTTCGACGGCCGAATTCGGCCGGTGGCCAGACCCTCCTCGATGAACGTGTCGAGCTCACGTTGCTCGAGGGGCGAGATGGGGTAGACCTTACAGTTGGCCGGCTTCGAGTCCGGGACGAGCTCGATGGCGTGATCCCAGCTACGGCGCTCCGGTAACGAGTCGAACGACTCCCGGTTGAAGACATCGTCGAACTCGCGGGCCCACTCGGGAATTGCTTCCGTACCGGACGCGGAGTTCTTCGCATGTGCTTCGGCCAGCCGTTGTGAAACGGTACTGGTGGCGCGGATGGTTTCCGGAGGGGAGAACGCCGTGTAGAAGATCCGGTCGCCGTCTCCGATCGGATCTTCCTCGTCGTCGGACTCGTCGGAGTCGTCCGGGAAGAGCTCCGGAAGCTCCTCATCGTCGAACTCGTCGCCGTCTTCGCCGGAGCGCTCGTCCGTGTCAACCGCGCAGATGGTGGGGACCGGACCGGCTCGGAGCTGGCGGAGAATCCGGGCGGAGGTGGCGGCGTGCCTTCGCTCAGTGCGCGCCTCGTCGCGACAGGTGGTGCAGACGGAGGGGCAGCGGCTCATCTTGACCTCTCGGGTCTCCCAGTCGATCTCCGGGTTGTGCTTCCGGAGCCAGGAGAACCCGAGGATAAGCTTCTGCTTGCCGAGGCGGGTGACAGCGAACACGACGCGCTCACTGTGTGACTTGTAGCGGAGGATGAGGTCCGCCACTTCCCGGATGCCTCCGGCTTCATTGGGAGTGCCGTCGACGTTGAAAACCGGAATGGGTCGGGAGAGCTTACGGACCGGAATCCGGTTGGCCGCGACGTACTCAGTGTCGATGAACTCGCTGGTCGCTCCGGAGTCCAGTAGTCCGGACACGGAGAGCCTCGTGGCGTCGTCGGCGGACTCGATCTCGACCGGAAGGAAGAGGGAGTTGGGGGAGGCGTCCGCGGCAATGGTGAAGCGTTTGGGAAGCTTGCGCTCCCACATCGGCTTGCGGCGGAGGCGGTCCCAAGGGAGATCAGGCTTGACCGGAGCCGGAGCCGGCTCGGGTCGGACCGGAACGACCGGAGCGTCGTGCGGGTCAGGGGGTGCGTCTTCCGTTTCGACCAAAGCATGAGATATATTGTCGGACTCATTACATAGGACATCGAAACGGTTAGGGGACGCGACGGAGGGCGCACCGCTCACTCGTCGCGGAGGGGAAAATCCTCCGGGACGGTGGCGGCGTGCTCGGTTACGGCCGCGGCGTGCTCGGCTACGGCCTCGGCCGAGGCGAGCCGCGCCAATAGCTCCTCCAGCAGATCTCCACTCAGCTGCTGGATCACCTCGTCAAGGACGTCGATCGACCGGACGTCGGCCGGGGTCGTGCAGTCCCGGGCGAGGTGGTTGGGGTCGCCGCAGCGGAAGCAGGCGCGGCGGGAGACGCCCCGAGCTCGGGCGCGGTCGACCTCCATCGGGATGCCCGGAGGAAGAGCCGGAGCGGAAGCGCGCGTCGGCGGAGCGGCGGCAGGGACCGCGGCGCGGCCAGAGGCGAGGCCGGAGGACACCGGAGGCCTTCCGGTCGGGAACGTCGTGCGACCCGAGGGTGCGCCGGGGCGGCCGGAGGGGACGTTGCGAGCCCGGAGCTGGGACTCGTACTGCCGGTAGGCCCGGACGCGCCACGCGACGTAGTCCGTGAGCGGGGGAGGGTCGCTCGACCCGGTTATGGCGAGGTTAATCGCCGGGTCGAGTCCGGTGCGGTACTTCGTGACCTTGACGATGGGGTCACTGAAGCCGGCGAGGTCGACGAGGTCTTCGAAGTCGTCGGTGTACCGGAAGACGTCCCGGTTGCCCATGTGGTAGGCACGGGACTCGAGCTTGATCAGGGCGTGATCCTGCTCGTTCTCCTGGACGAAGCGCTGGCGGAACTCGACCAGGAACAAGTCCCAGGTCGGGAATGGGAAGGGGCTCTTGGCTGCGTAGCGTTCGGCCCAGCGCTGCGCCGTGTCGGTGGCCATAAAGGACATGGCGTACCTGACCACCTTCTCCTCCGAGGGTTCTCCGGCCTCCGTGAACGCCTCCGGGACGAGCCGGGCGTAGGACCGGACAGCGTGAAGGAACGCCCGGCCCTTGGTCCGGTCGCCGTCGAAGACGAACGGAGGGTTCGGCCGAAGGACCGTTTTCGTTCCGGGGGTGACGTTTTCGAAAAGCCGTGGACCCGGGTCCGGAGCCGAAGCGGCAAGGGACGGGGCAGGCGAAACAGCGCGTTGGGTGGTGGAATTTTCAATCAACCTGGTGAGGCGCTCTAGTGTACCCTCAATAGCGGACATCCGGGCTTCGGCTTGTGCAGCGGCAGCGTCGGACATGTCGGCGTCGAGAGCAGGGACAGGGGAGGAGGGGGCAAGATTCGAAGTGGGAGAGGCAGGGGCGCTGACGTATCCGTCCGAGCCTTCAAGTCCAAACTTCGCAATCTTGGCCGGTTAATCCCTTAGAGAGTTTCTTCTGCTGTAAGGGCAACCTCAAGGCCCGAGAATACTCAAGAGTCCTAGCGAGGGGAATCCGAAGATGAATAAACAGTAGCTACAGACATTGAGTAACGCACCTAGCGAGGGGAATCCGAAGAGAAGAAACTCTGAGGATTCCCACGCTAGGCCGTGAGTATAATAGTCTACTGGACAGGTGCACGGGACCGGAGTGATCGGGAGCGGATGCCGAGGTCACGCGCATGATCGCATGCCGAATGCCAGGCAGCATCGGCTCGGCTCGGCGGACCGGAGGACGTCGGCCGAGTCGGAGGACCGGAGCGATCGGCGGAGCGGGGCCGACGGCGGGCGGAGCCGTGCGAAAGGGGGGTTCCCCTGACAGTGTTTTTCTTTCCTCTTTCTCTTTTTATTCTCTTTTGATTCAAGGCGTGTAGAATCCGCACACCCGCGACCTCACCCGCGACCTCACCCACCACGTGGATCGGAGATCTCGATCTCCGGCTCCTCATCACCACCGCTCACTTCCCCTTCCACCACCTCGCCTCGCACTCGCACCACACCGGAGTGCAACTTGCACCAGCGCGGGCGACGCGGGCGCTGCGCACGCTGCGGTCGTGTGCGTCGTGTGCGACGAGTCGTCGGAGCGAATCGACGGCATGCGCCCGATGCCGGTCTGACTTTGTGCGCGGGATAGACGCGATGTGGGGTCGCTGCGGCGCGTCCAGCTTGTCGGCGGTGCAGCACTTTTGTGGGGCTGCTGCCACGCGCCAAACTCGTCAACGTCTGTGTCTGTCTGCTCGTGCTCGCTTTGAACGTGACGTGCACGCGAGGTAGAACGCGAGTAAGCCGACGAGCGGGCGGAAGAGGACACGATGGACGTCCGGGCCGGGGAAGAAGAGGTGGAGGTGCGCGAGGAAGAAAAGGTGGAAGTGCGCGCGGACGAAAAGGTGGAGGCGCGGGTGGAAAGGCTGGTACTGCGACTGCGATTGAGGCCGAGCTGTGACTCTGATCGGTTGAGGTTGAGGGAAGAGATGCGGCGCGTGAGTGCGCTCGGCGCGTCCTCATCCTCCGAGTCGCTCCAGCCAAGGCCGGTGGTGAGGGCCGATGCCGCCGCGGAGGAGTTTGCCGTCGCGGTGACGTACGCGGCGCTTCGGAGTGTCGCGTGTGTCGCGCGGGAGAGGGCGTTCAGTGCTGGGAAAGACAGCGGACGCGGGAGACGGCCCAGGGGACGGCGCGGGGGACGGCGCCAGCGACGCGGGCGAGTGCGGCAGCAACTTGGAACGCGGTGACAGGAAACCGTGGTGCAGCATCAGTTGTCTGTGGCGCAAATTAGCTAATTCAAGACAACACAAGGAATGGGAGGGACGTGTGGAGGTCGAGATCCGAGTCTGCGTCGCTGACCGGCTCCTCAAAGATACGGTGACCGTCGTCGCTGTTCACGCTCTCGTCCGCGTCGGGGAACCCGAATGTCAAGTCGATGGACCCGCTGCACCTGACCTCGCCATAATCATCAATCAAGTCGTCCTCCCAAGGTTCTTCGTCAGGTGGCCGGCGGGTGAGCGCGGTCACGCGGGGACGTGGTGTCGCTGCGATGATGGTCGCAATGTCCGGCGACGGTGCGCGCTCGTCGGTAGCCGTGTCGACCGGTTGCGCATCGAGGGCGTCAAAGTCGGGCTCGGTGTTGCTGTCTTGTGCGGGGATTGATACAGAGGTGAGTGCGATGCTTTCGCGCCGTGGGGTGTGGATGCGCGGAGGTGTGCGGCGGGACAGGGACACTGAGGTCACTTAGGTCGAGGGTATCGTCAAGAGGGGCCTGGAGCAAAGGGGCGCCGTCGAGCAGATCGTCCTCCTCACCACACACCACGCCCGCCTCGCCCCTGCTGCACCCAGAGCCCGGAACCGGTCCGAAGTCGTGTCCCCACTCGTCCCGTGCCTCGCCGCTACGGCGCTGCCAACGCACCAGCGTCGTACGCCCCCACCGCATCGCCCCACCGCATGCCGCTGTTGTGGAGCTAGATCGCTGCAGCTGGATCGCTGCAGCTGGATCACAACAGCACTACTGTTGCAGCAGTTTTGCTGCAGCCGAAGTTCCTGCTTCTTTTCACTGCAACACGAAACCTGCAGCTCAATCTGTGCAGACTTTGTGCTGCTGCTCTATCACTGTAGCAAAATGGTTGCAGCGATTGGCTTATAGCTAGACGTCTGAACCGATTCCGTTGCAGCTATATCGTTAGGTTTCTTTTTTTACAGCCGTACATTCAGAGCAATGGTTGTGGGATCTTTCTGTTAAAACGTATTCGCTGTACATTTACTACAGTAGCTTTATCCTTGCAGCCGTTCCACCGTAGTCTTATGCTTGTAGCTGTTTCACGGTACCTGGGTAGGTGTAGTCTTTTTGCTATAGTATCTGAATGGAAGTATCTACTATCCGTCGACCTCTCATGCATCCCTGGACATGAATTGTTGCTGAACGACGAGAACGCAGGACGTGCTGAGTGTGCATGCACTGCCACCTGCTACTCTTGAACTTGATACTCACCTCTGGATCTCAGGGAGCGTGCGTGCGTGGGGGTCTCCGAGTCCCGGCTGGCGCATGCGCTCATGTCTCGCTCGCGTCGACGACCCAACTGCGTGCAAGTGTGGAGCCAACAGCTACGGCCGTATTCTGACGATGCCAACATCTTCGCTCGGGAACCCTTTGCCCATGTATTCTCCGAATGCCTGAACATCTGGATGAATACCCGGACACACGACATTGGTCTATATTTGCTGGAAAATCTTGGGCGTACCTTGGAGAAGGAGTTCTACGTAGGTTTACTTCTCCTGAGGCAGCTCAACCCACAATATCCTTGCTAGGTCATACACCTGGATGACTGGCTCACGTACACTCTCGGCGCGGCGATTGTTGAGCACATGCCAGCGGAGGCAATACAAGAGAGCCGGCTGCTCTTCTTAAATGTCCTCTTTGCGCGCTTCCAATTCCAAGGCTCTCGTGAAGGCGAGCAACGCGCATACGACCTGCTAGGCGCTGCTCAAATGTCCAACTTTCGCCGATATTACAGGACTTTTGTAGGTTCCTACCATACCCAGTGGCCCCCTCCCCACTTAACCCGCTACTCCAGGACGAGACTGACCTTCCGGCTGACTTCAGCCTGGACGCTGACATTGAGCAGCGCGAGACTGTGGACGACAACACTAAGAGTTTGGATGACGAATCGGCTTGGGAGGACTCAGAGTTCGGAGACGATGATTATGAGGAGCCCGAAGATCCCATGGACACCGATTACATCGATGAAGAAGACCCAGCCACGTCATCGGATGACAGCGGTGAACCTGGCGACAATGAACCTGATGACTGCTCGGATATGGATGAGTCGGACCCTGTTCCGGCACATCTCCCCCGTTTTGTGTATGACCCGCCGCATATTCGCGTTCTGCCTCCCCAGGCCACTGCCCCTCCTTCCATCCCTCCTGATCAGCTCCCGTTTGTTTGGGTGAAGAATCTGGATGACTTCTTCTTTGACAAGGTAAGTCTATCTCCATCCAGGATCTGAATGAATCTTGGCCGATATCTAACCCAGACCAATGCCGAGGAGCTCAAAAGTGCTGCTGTCGTGAACGACTTGGTGGCAATGCGTGAACTCAAGGAAGCAACATATACGACCTCTTCGTTCCAGACGGCTCTCAAGGTTACAACCAGTTCTTTCCTCATGACACGCAACATTTACCCTGACCTTCTTGCAGGCATCCGGACTTTTTGACGCGATGCGAGAAGTTGCGCGGCCAGGCAATTTGCTGGACACGCGTCACCCCGACATCGAGCAAAGCTTCCGCTGGCATGATTGGCGCATCAGTTATGCGGAGCTCATATACAACTGGATAAGACCCACGCTCACGCCAGAGGAATACGAAGCGGTATGTGATATATTGATGAATTTCTGGCCCCCCTTGTTCACTTTTTCTTAGACTTTACCGAAACCCGACCCCAATTTCAAGTTCACGGAGGATGATGCCATGGGCTTTCTGGAATTCATCAGCGAGCATCCTCGGATGCAGCCGTGGACTTCTAATCCAACGGCGGTGTATCTGTTCCTCTCAGAATACACCTTCCAGGCCAATTGTGATTTATGGTTAATACCATGTCTTCGCAACTTGAAATACCGAGTACGTCCTCTTGAATATTCTCACTGCTGTGTATCTGTTGATGATATTGGCCCAGAAAATAAATGGTTTCAACCCAAAGATTGTGCACCGTCGTCTCATAGATCTTCCTCTGTTCAGAGTTGACGCAGCTGGTCTCGATGCTCAGCGCGAGTTCATGGCAGCGACACAGGAACGGGACCCTCGATTGGCGGTAATCATTAGCGAAACTGCTGCATACCGTGCTTTCATGAAGCAGGTGAACACGGATTTGTACCGACATCGAACTTCTCCCAAACGCCAAGGTTCTTCTGATGAATCGGATGCGGCAGTCCCTAGCACCTCACAACGTCCAATCCGGCGTCCAATCCAGCAAAACGCCAGGAAGCCGCTGAATCAGAACCGCCGGCTCAATAAAAAAAACAAGAAGGGTAACACCTCAGTCGGGATCGAAACGAAAGGCAAGGTTTTGGGCAGCGGAGGATCTAGCCCATCCAAGAAGCAGCCAAAACTATGTCTTCTTTGTGCTGATTTACCCATGTCGAAGCAATGTGTTCGAAAATACTACGTCAAACGGCGACGGGGCAAGCAGCTGATTGGCGCTGCACTCACCTGTGCTCCAGAGCATGACCGAGTGCTGCCGAAACCTCCGGTGCGTTGTCCTTCTGGAACTTAATTTCTCTTAATTGAAATTGTTGGCAGTCGAAACCAAAGGATGGGTCGACTCCGAAACCCCTTCCGCCCGTGGAATACTATCACCCGTTCAAAGATCTCCAAATGAAACTGGTCCATTTCCGAGAAGACGTTTATGAACGCTGTGGTCAAGACATCGTGCGTTTCATATACAAACACTCGAATGGTAAAAAAGTTATGGTGCGTGTCAAATCCTGACTCTTCGGAACTACTCAACAACTACGATGTCAGGTTGGAGGTGTCCGCTACAAGCCGTTCTCCCAAAAGACGGTGACTCGTTTGCTGCACGACCACCGACTTGTCAAGTCCCGTGCTTTACGCCGTCGAGCCATGCTCCAGAGGTGGGCGTATGGGACTATGACGGGCGGTGGTTCACGGCCACCCATGGGTGGGCGTCGCGGGGATGTTTACGGCCCATACGCTGCTCACCTTGGTGGTACCCCAGATGACATCCGGGCGATGTTCAGAGAAGCAGTCGTAGGTGCCATGAGCTCTTCAAACCTTCAATTCTGACGGTTACATAGTCTGCAGACGCCCTTATTGAAGTTGGCAACACCATCAACCCGGGAATGAAGCGGGAGATTTCAGATCTCACTCAAGAATCGGGGCTCAATTTACTCGGGCGTACAGGCATCGTAAACTTTACTTGCACCAACTATATCTCTTGCGACCACGAAGACAAAGACGCCGGCTTGCAAGACGTTCGAGAACAGAAAGCGAAGAAGGATTGCGCCGGCGGCCTGCGCCCGTGTGCGCAACTCGAAAAATCCAATTGTGGTCCTCATGATTATAATTTTTCGTACACCCGATGGGGGGTGGTGGTGCGCACGATGGCAAACATGGTTTGGTGAGTGGCTTTTCTTTTCTGGTGACGGTGGACCAATTTTTGGCCAGGAATTTCAATGGAGACCATGACCATGGCACCGTGATGCCTGCACGCAGTGCGATGCAAAGAGCTCGATCTTTAGGCAAACACCCTACAACACCAGCAGCCAGCGTCATTCGGGCTCAGCGCATTAGACAAGTTCGTTGTGGTTATAATTTACGCCCTCGTGTATAAGTGTTTAATCACGATTTATTTGGTCCTCTACTTGCGCAACAATTATAAAGGGAAGCGTCCACGAAGCATAGACTCTGACTGAAGGTGAGGGGCATGCCCATCAGCGGCGAGGCTGGTAGCAGTGTCCTCGTTGTGAAGACGAATCATCTCGTCCAAGTAGAAATTGTATCTGCGGAATGAGTTTCTTGACGTTGACATTCGGAGGCACTCACTTGAGAACCGCCATATCCTGCACAATGTTCTGGTACTTGCCGAACCAGACATTGGCCTGCTCGGCAGGCCGAGGAATTGAAAACCCACTTGCCATCCGCACCAATGAGCTCTCGGAACCTTGCAGGGCTACAATGGGTTTGACAAAAGATGTCGCCCCCAGAGTGCTTGCATTTGAAGTGGAACACGTCGACAGGAAGGCCGACATTGTCAAAATAATGATCGCCGCAGCTCCGAAGGTGCTTCAAAAGGGAGCAGTTGTTGTCGTAAAATATGTACGAAGGCATTGCACCAGGATATTGGGGAGGGAAGGTGCATTTTAAGAAGGCCTGTGCTTGATGTCAAATCAAAGGCTAACAGCAGAAAGCGCAGAGATTACCTTTGCACCAGTAACTCCTTCAGCTCCAAAAAGAGTTGCGCGGGAAATGATGATCCCACAACACCGAACAAAGAGCTGTTCGTTGTGAGTCCAGTTCCGGGTCAACCTACCCTTGATTTTAGTGGGGGGTGGCTCATTCGAAAGCGGGTCCTCGGTCATCGGTCGGAAGAGGGGTTCAGCCGGCCCTGCTGCAGATCCGGCGAGAGGAACTTCAGAGATATTAGCTTTGCGCAATCTGCTGCGTAATTGAAACATAGCAGTGTTGCGTTCATCTGCTTCTTTTTGAAAGGCGCGGTGGTCTTCTTTTGTGCACGTGTGAAAACCCGGCTCTGCATTGGCGTTGCATCCCTGTATAGCACAAATTTTGGCCAAATCGTGGTGCGAATTGCAAAAATGATTGCGTTGTGAAGATAAAGCCTCAAGACAGTCGTGTACCGCACAACAGAGATGGCGCACGGTAACTCCGTCGTGTACACCTGCAGTCATGCGATCTGAAAAGAAATATGAAGTGAGTTTGCATGCTGAAAACATTCAAAAAAAGACGTACACCACCGTCCATCTTCCCCCTGATAGATCTTCATACAGCGGTTACATGAATGAGCCCACATATCCTGGCCGGTGCCAGCCATACGCCGGTTTCTTTCAGCCAGAGCCTCGTCATACCGGTGGTTCTGGTATCCCTCGTGGGGCAGCGAGAGAATCTCCCGGCGATTCTGCTTGTCCTGAAATATTGCGTGCAACAAAAAACCATCCAAGACAAGGTCGCCGGTAAGTTCAATGCTGAGTCGGGAAGCGGTGGGCAAATCTGAGTCGCCCAGTAATTTGTTGTATACGCGTGCAATTCCCTGGCAGGTGTCACTTCATAGTTGAGTCAGTATATTGGAAGGATGATGAAGCGGGCAAGACATACTGAGCCAAGGCCATCTGGATTCCAAATTGGTGGCATAGATCGGATTCGATGTACGCAGACTCGGAAATGTGGAGGAATGCAGGGACTTTTTCTGAATAGTACTCCCGCCGGGCGCCAGGCGCACCCGCTTGGGTGACAAAGTAGTTGTGATAATAACGTGTATGACAATCTGAAACAAGAAATAAGAACACTTATAGCACATGCGGAACCGACACTTACAACGGCAATACAAAGACTTTGAAAATATTGGAAGGACGCCGCGGCGTAAAGTGTACAGGCGCCCTTCTACCGTGATCACCTCAGCGAGTTTGTGAGAATTACACGCTGGCTTGAGGCAGAAGGAGACAGGTGGGGATAGGACCTCAGCACCTGTGGCCAGGTCAGATTGCAGCAAAAGCACAAGAAAGAGCTAGCATACCAATTTTTGTGGAGTGCCCGTGGATACGGAAGGCATCATCCAATGAAGGCGAAGAATCCTCCGCATGAGATTGTTGGGCCAGATCTCCGAAAGCGGTCCACATGAGCTGAATAACACTGAGCTCCACACTCAAGACGGAGGCAAGCAGATGCGAGACAGGCAACGGAAGCACTGCTGGACAAGAAGATGTCTCTGGTGGGACGATTTCCGGCCAGATTCTGTCTGTCATATCAAAGAAACGGACAATTTGTGCGAATTGGAGGTTGTCCAGGAGTGATTTATGAGCGATGAGGCGCTCAACGATGGACCGCGCGAGCACCATGTTGAGTGAGGTCTTTTCAAGAGATGAGATGATATCGATACGGCCACCGAGTTGTACATGTTATGTTAGGGTTGAGGCTTTCATGCGGCAGTGATAAAACTACAGATGATTCGTTGCACCGAGACAGCTCGAAGTGTTCATGTGCGCGTCTTCTGTCAGAGCATTTCCGCTATAGCAGAAGAGTTGGAACCGAATGACTGTATAGGAACAGCTAGAGCTATGTATGTATAGACATTCGGTTTTGACGGTTGTGCTGCAGCCAAAATAGGGCAGCTAGAATTTTGTAGCCAGTGGGTCAAGCAGACAGAGACGGTTTACGGGTCGGCAGTAAGGCAAAAAAAGAGGTGGAGGTGACCGAGTATTTTGTTTGAACGAAAAAGCTGTCAACGTATAGCTACAGCCAATGTGGTTTGGCGAAAGGCACCTGATAATCCCATAAAACCCCTTTAACTAAAGGTAACAGGTGTATAGCCTGTTACCTTTAGGTAAAGGGGAAAATTCCTTCCATGGAGAGCCACGGCTATGCCATGGCTCCACTCTCCACCGCTTCCACCAATTGGGTGGTCAGGGCGAAAAACCATTATATTCCACCACTTCCACCCATTTTTGGTAGGGTACTAGATGCTGTTAAATGATCAGTAATTTTTTGTGACCCGGTTAACTTCCATGGCTTCCACCAACTGGAGTCAGTAAATTTTGTGACCCGCTTAATTCCATGGCTTCCACCAAGTCGGGTCAGTAAATTTTGTGACCCGCGTATATTCCATGGCTTCCACCAAGTCGGGTCAGTAAATTTTGTGACCCACGTATATTCCATGGCTTCCACCAGGTAGAGTCAGTAAATTTTGTGACCCACCTATATTCCATGGCTTCCACCGACTCGACCACACTTGGGTCAGTAATTTTTGTGACCCCCTTAAACTCCACCGCTTCCACCGACCCAAGTGGACTTGTGAAACTTTTTCCGCAAATTCCACTCATTTCCATCCCTTCCATTGGACACCAAATCAAGAATATCATTGTATGAATGAAAAACAGGGTACCATTCGTGTATGTGTGGTATGTAATCTATATCTTATAAAAAAAACGCGGCCCACAGGCGTAGAAGACGGGGGACAAGCAGCGGGCACGAAGAATCGGGAGGGGGCAGGCAACGGTATCACTCATCACCGGCGTAGTCGTCATCCGACCTCTGGATGACCTTCTTCTTCTTCCTGGGTGGTGCCTTCCCCCCCTTTGGGGGCCCTTTCTTGACCGTAGACCCCAAGGCAACGGCTGCCAGCTTTGCAGCTTCAACAGCAGCCTCTGCAGCTAGCCTTCGCCTCATCCCTTCGTCGCCGTTGCAGGTAGAATTCCCGAGTTGCACGTGGGACGCTGGGGTCATCGAGGTCGAACGGCTCCTGCTCAGAGGGGGAGCTGGCACGGACACCGGTGGTGTCCTCCACATGGCTGTTTTCCACCGTGGCAGCGCTCTTGAATGCCGGCTTGGGCTTGGGACAGGGCTTCGATGGTGCAGGCTCGTTGTCGTCGCTGCTGTCAGCCGTCTGCAACCCCGGCTTGGCGTAACTACCCGCTCAAAGTGGTCGAGGGCGTCTTTGTGGTCTGTGTAGACAATGCCGGTACTAGAGATGGCATAACGGGGCGCTGCAGCAGCTGCAAGCTGAGGGATAGCTGCTGGTGCGGGTGCACGGCATTTGGGTGTCGCAGAGAATACAGGGCAAGCACGGCGGGGAGTCACGGGAGTAGCAGGCGGCGCAGGAGTGACCGTTGGTGCAGGGATGGGTGCTGATTGCCCGCTTTGAGGATTGGCGGGATGGTCGTGCTTGCCCGCATCGCAGCAGTCATGCCAAGCGGGGAGGGATAGATTGTAGCTGTCGTATTTGACGGCGCCGCCGCCAGTCACACCCTCCAACACTCGCTGTGCTGGCTCCCTGCGGAGATGCATTAGAATAGAAAAGATTAGAGAAACGGCTTTGACGCACCAGCTGGGGTATACTCCGCGGCCAGGAGCTTTTGCCTGCGGGCTAGTAACGAGATACACCTTGCCGGAAAGGGAGGCCCCGTGGATGGGCGGTGAGCAGTAGTACGATGAAGACATGGTGGGCGTATTGGACAATGATCAACCAACACGTGCAATTGAAATGATCTCATAGGTTATTAACAGCACTTCCACGGCTTCCACTGATTTCTGACACTTTGAGTCACAAATTTGTAGGGAATTCCACCGCTTCCACGAGAATTTTCCCATTACTCAAACCCTGCCTAGTATTTGTAGATATAGCGAAATGACCCGTCATCGCGTTTGATGCGGACAGTGTCGTCGGAGGGGACGTACAGGGCATCGGCAAGCCTCTCCCTTTCCTTCTCCTTTTTCTTTTCCTGGTACACCTCCCACTCCAGCTTGTAGTCG
Organism: Mycena vitilis; assembly: GCA_029203975.1. Taxonomy (NCBI): domain Eukaryota; kingdom Fungi; phylum Basidiomycota; class Agaricomycetes; order Agaricales; family Mycenaceae; genus Mycena; species Mycena vitilis. Next base: position 744,186 of record JARGYF010000022.1, on the reverse strand, counting down.
CGAGTCCCATATCTTTTCTCTTCCGGCCGCTTACCGCGTCCAAGTCGTTTGTATGAAGCTTCAACACGCTGTAGCCTCCACTTCCATGAGCGGAATTCTCGGTGTCTAGAAGAGTGCCGCTGGTCAATGACGACACGAGGATAAAGATTGCACTGACTTGGCTTCATAGTTGCGGCTGGCTTCCCGAGCACGCTCCTGGTACTTGAGAAGGGCAGCGGGGTCTTGCCTAAGCTGAGCGCGATAGCCGTTGGCACACAATGCAGTGATTAGAAGGGTATGTGGGCAACATATAGATCAATGTACTGAGCCATCTGAATTCGGGATTTTTGGGCCAGCTCTTTCTTGTTTCTGGACGAATAAGCTGTACGGATGTGATAGTATGACTGTAGAACTCACTTATCACGATACTGAGCCAATGCCTTGCGTCTAGCCAGCTTTGTGCAAGAGGGTGAAATGTTCATCAAACTTGAGTTTCCGGCGGTTTCCAGCCTATATAGAATAATAGAGGTGTTCCTGATACCATCCAGTAGTAGGAATAGTACCCACCTATCATCCTGAGCCATAATTTGTGGAAGTCTCCAAAGTTGTGTCGTGGTGGTGGTCAAGAACAAAAGAAGTTTGGAACAAATGAGTGCCAATGTGGTCCATTTCTCATCATGACTTGAAATACCTCAATATATGAGCAATAAATCCAACATTTATTTGGGAGATACCTGGACATCGAAACCCAAAGTCTACGTCCCCAGAATAATTTAATATACACACTCTGTGGTATAGAGACATTATCTTTGGGTGTGGTGATGTCCCAAGTTGGCGTACAAGGCAGTCCGAGTTGGCGATCACAATTGCGGGCTACAAAACATTCAAACACACTACCTTTTCCGATGGAAGCGGTGGAAATTTGGTACATTTTTTGTGATGATTTATGCTGTGGAGGCGATGGAAATGAAATGATGGTAAGGATTTTGAAGGACGGTCTATTTTCATGTGGAAGCAGTGGAAATCCATTACATTTTTGTGATCATATAGACAGTGGAAGCGGTGGAAGGGAAATGACTTGGAGGCAATACGGTAAAGATGGCAGGAATTCTACATAGCCTTGAGCTCGTCAAGGGTGGAGAACATTGACCGAAGCCCCAGCTCCTTCTCCTCCCGCCTGCCCTCCGCCGTCAAAGTCGCAAGGTACTCCTCCTCTGTCTTGAATCCATGCTCCACCCAACGAAAGAGGCCGCCGGCGGTGTATTGAGTGAAAGAGTAGTGGCGCTCATGAGGAGCGATGGGATATTGGAATGGAAGATCGCCGCACTCGGGATGATGATGGTGCAGCCCGGGGGAAACTCTAGGACGAGCCTGCAGTCCCAGAGGATGAGGTGCCCGCCTTTTCTGTAGTCAAAGCGACCAAAGGCAGTGATGGGGCACCAGCCAAGGGCGAAGTTGGCGAAGTCGCGGTGACCGAGGGCGCAGGTGTGTGGTCCAAGATTGAAGGTGCATGCAAAGAAGATGCCGTTGACAAAGGGGCGCTTGAGGCGGGTGTAGCGGCGGTAGAACAAAGAGGTTTGGGGCCCAATTGGCAAAGAGTCCCCTTATCGAGATAAGGAAGGTACGAAATACAGGGAAGAAAAGGACGTACCTGTAGTAGCGAAACCGGCAAGGCGGATGAAAGGATCGCTGCTGAGCAGGCTTGCCAGGCTTGCAGCATTGATAGCGCCGTTGACAAGGGCGCCGGGCTGCACTTGCCCGCCTCCGAAGGAAACCCCGGCGGTGAGCTGGGTGAAAACGCCGCGGCGATGCGACTGGCGCTCCTCGGAGATTGACGCACGGGTACGAGCGTCTTCCATGGCTTCCACAGCCGGGTCGTGGACATTGGCCATGAAGTCGGGCTCGTCCGGCATGCCACCAAAAACGGCTGCAACATGTCCGCTTGAATCGAGAATGGGACGTGCCTCACTACAGATAGGAGATCAGCTGAGGACATCACAAAGAGGTGGTGGCGCACGGGCCAAGGTACGGAACGAGCGTGAACCCAGGGATAGTCGCCGTTGGTCCGAAAAAGTCAGTGAGGGTGTGAGTGGGTGCCGAGCCCTGCTCCTCCGCGTTGACAGCGGTGTCTTCGGGGCGACACCGTGATCTGCGAGCCCAATCCACCCGGTGGATGCAATGCACAGTTCGCGAACCTTGAAAACCGCTTGGATAGGGGAAACACGGCCACGGTGATGGCGATGGCGGGGGCGGCGTCCGAGGAGGACATTGGCTTTCAGCTTTGTGGTGGTGCGGTGGGAGTGGTGTCTGAGCTTTGTCGGGTGTTGGGATTGAGCACGGTGGGTAGAGGGGGTGGAGATGGGTGGATCGGCAAGCGACAGCGACTCGAGGGCTCGGATGGCAGCCCCTGTGTCGAGCTCCGCAAGGTCTTCATTCACAATGGAGACGGTGCTAGTTTTAGCCACGGACAAGGATGATATTGCGGAGGAGGGGGAGGAGGCGGGGAGGATTATTTAATGTACTATTATCACCGTTTCCCCAATGGTATTCCTTGTATGGATGTGGTGGAAGCCGTGGGATGTTATGGCCCGGTATCGGAAAGTTTCGCAAGTCCACTTGGGTCGGTGGAAGCGGTGGAGTTTAAGGGGGTCACAAAAATTACTGACCCAAGTGTGGTCGAGTCGGTGGAAGCCATGGAATATAGGCGGGTCACAAAATTTACTGACCCGACCTGGTGGAAGCCATGGAATATAGGCGGGTCACAAAATTTACTGACCCGACTTGGTGGAAGCCATGGAATATACGCGGGTCACAAAATTTACTGACTCCAGTTGGTGGAAGCCATGGAAGTTAACCGGGTCACAAAAATTACTGATCATTTAGCAGCATCTAGTACCCTACCAAAAATGGGTGGAAGTGGTGGAATATAATGGTTTTTCGCCCTGACCACCCAGTTGGTGGAAGCGGTGGAGAGTGGAGCCATGGCATAGCCGTGGCTCTCCATGGAAGGAATTTTCCCCTTTACCTAAAGGTAACAGGCTATACACCTGTTACCTTTAGTTAAAGGGGTTTTATGGGATTATCAGGTGGCGAAAGGGGTGGAGTGATGGAGTCCGGCGTTGTCCATTGTCCACCATCATTCTCATAGTTTCAATGTATTCGAACTTCGCTTCTCTCCGCCAGACTCCGGCGGAGAATTGGTAATCATCCTGCCTCCCTACAATATATTCCTCCTATATAACATAACACCCTTTCTTTATTTTGTCCTCAAAGTCCTCCGCCTGAGTCCGGCCCCCTAGTGACAGCCTCCACCATTCTCATCCGGCCATCCTCTTCACGAATTCCCTCCAGCTCTTTCTTCAACCGTTGTCCCTCGGTGACCGCTCCAGGATTTCCCTCAAGCCAGACCGTCACCTAACCCTTAGCCAAAGGCTTGCCAGTAAAGCCGTACCTTACTGTCTTGAAATTGTAATGTACGCACTTGCCTCAGCATATACATGCACATTTTCTCTCCACTGGCTCTGTGCACCATCCTACCACAGCAAAAGCATCCACCATTCTCCCGCAGCAAGAGCATCACCTTCTGTGTTCACTTGTTAGTATTTGCTGTCGCTTGTTGCCCTCCCACACCCACCATGTCAAATCTGGAGCGGCTTCTTCAGCATAAATTGCTGAAGGAGAACCTCCAATTCTTTCACATCCAGCGATTCTTCGAGCTAGCAGTCAGGCTCTGGCTTGAAATAGTTCCTCCTGATAGACCGCGGCCTCTCGTCCTTCCCCTGCCTGTTGCCGATTTTATGTCTGATGTCTTGGAATTAGACACAGACATTGTTCAACTCACCTGGACCGCTTTCGGTGACCTGGCTGAGGCCACCTACGCCAATGGTGCCCCAGACTCCGCGGATGACGACTTCAGGAAGCATGGCCATCATTGGACATGAACTTGGTATGTGCTCGTTTTCACACAAAGATAGAGATGCTCACCTCTTATAACAAAGGCGCAGAGACCCTTGTGCCTCCCATGACTTCCTGCACTCGCGCAGGCTGCAACTCAGCCAATCTCAGCGAGAAAAGCCTGTAGAAGCCCGACTGTATACACTGAGGAGGGGGATTTTGCCGGTATTCTCAAAGTCCCTGTATTGTCGCAGTACGTGCCTTTCTTGTCCATTCTGGCGGTTGTCCCGATGTTTTTCAGACTGCCATACACAATACTACCACAATTACTCTGTCCATGAAGCGAAAGGTCCCACCGCTGAACGCGAGTACTACAGCACCGAGGTACCAGACTACATTCATGTCTTAGAGTCGTGCTATGTGGTGTCATGACTCCATTTTGTTTGGAGTCAAAGCAATTTGATGCTGGAGAAAACCGAGCTCCACAGAATTGCCTAATATGGAAATATGACTCACCACGGAGGCTGTGGCACAGCTTCACACAGCCTGTCACCACACAGCCCTACCAGGTATGTTCGTCACTGACAGGCGCTGGAGGTGACAAGCTGCGGGCCGCCAAAGTCATGTAGAAAGAACTGACAATGGCCTGGAATTGATGATGGACCGCGGTCTGGAACGGGCTAGCCAGGTCTGGACGGTACTGGAGCGGTCTCGCCCCAGGGCCCAGGTGCTGCGGAATACAGGCTGTTCTAGACTGCACAGCTGCTCAGAAGGGTATAAATATGGTAGCATTCTGTACATTTGGACAATCAAAATCTTGAATAGGGTTCGACTCGAAATCGAATCTACTCTACTTTTGCTTCACTGTGCAAGTACCGTGCCTGTGCCTATGTGCTGTCTACGCTGCTGAGTGAATACGTAAAGTGGTTTTACGTGTTTATTTAGCTTACGCTCTCAACTGCGCTAGTAAACCGATTTTACTGGTGTAGCTGCTCTTTGTGCTGACAAGTAGTACCGTGCTACTTGCCCGTGCGCCCGTCTACGTCCTTCCGTCTTAGGCCTGTAACTTCATTGTTACAAGCCTACTTTGCTCTCACACCGGCCCGGCTCCACCTGTTACCGTATTTGGAAGCTCCGCAGTTCTGTGGATTTTCTGAGTATCTCAACGTAGCAGTTGGAAATTCGAACAACTGGGAAACACCTGGATAAAGTCATTCCCGGTGGACCTCAGGTATATCCAAATATACGCTTGACATCATTGGTGACCACCGCAGGGGGGATTAAATTTCCAACTGTTACGTTATCAGTCTAGCCCAAGAAACAAATCATCTACAAGTCTGCAATCCGCACTCCCGCTTCACACAAACCGCTCACAAACATGCATCTTCAGCCCGAAGTCAATCTGACTGATGCCCCGCAATCATACGCTTCCACAAGTCGGCATATGGAATCGCCACAGGTGCCTGCCGGATTTGGAACTGAGCAACCCAGACCTCAGTTTGTAAATCCTCCACACACCACAGGCCTTCCATTCCCCAATCTAGGTCCCTCAGCTGGTGCTCACCACTCTTCAAGAGTACCAGACTTGATGGGGGACTCAGATGGGAATTTTGCTACAGAAGCCTCTTCCGACTCAGAGGAGGAATCCTCCGACTCTGAACCACAATACCGTTCCCCACGCATGAAGAGTGCGGTCCCCTTGTTTGGTGCCAGCACTACGAGAACTGTTTTGGATATGCCCTTGCGCGGAAGCAGGGACACGCCAAAACTTTTCCGTGGTCATCACTCAGAGGTGGAATATTCCATAGCACATTACGACAGGCTGCTAGTGAAATTCCACGTCACCGACCCAGAGGACCAATGCAAACTTATTCTGGATTACTGTGGTACGGACGTCCAGGGGTTTATACGCGCATCCAAGTATTATCACCAAAGGAAATGGCCCAAATTACATCATGAGAATTTACAAAGCTATGACGTAGATAGGGCCATTTCCAGGTACAAGCCAAGTGATATTGCGTCATACACTCTCCGTACCAAGAGTAAACCATTCCAGAATTTGTCGCAGTGGAAGAAGTATTACCGCAAGTACAAGACAATGGCTGGGACACTGCTCCACCAGGCTCCACCAAGGTCATATCACGCCGCTGAATTATGACGTCTATTTCTGGCTGGGCATTGAGCCAGATTTACGACGAACCTTGGAGCAGAGAATCAACCAGCTCAATCCAGGCCGCAATGTTTACCGTCAATACTCAGTACGCGAGATCCACACCGCGGCTGAATGGTACTTTCACCGCAATAGGGCCAAGGCTATGGTGGTTAACGCCACGGACTACGGAGTTGATCTGGACAGTGGCACAACCGACGCGGAGTCCGAGGAGGAGTCAGATGACAGCGATGACTCCGACTATGAGGCTTACCGTCGGAAGCACCGTGCCAAGGCGCGGGCAAAGAAGGAGAAGGAGAGGAAAAACAAGAAGAAATCCTCCACCGCTCCCGCCACATCCAGTAAAACCCGTACTCTGCAGACCACTGGAACTGCCGAGGAGGTCACCAGCCTCATCCGTCAACTCAATAGGATGTCCATCACTGATCCAGAATATGCTCCTGTCTACTATAAAGTGCTTACGCTTGATAGCACAGGAGTGGCTGCCAGATGCGTTCAAGCTCCACGCATTGCACAGCCTTGGACGGATGCCAACAAAGGGTTCAACAAAGCTGCACCTGCCAAGCCTCCAGTTACCAGTACCACTGGAAGCTCGACTGCGGCAGTGGCGCCTGCGCCTTTGACATATCCTAATAACATCCCATTAGGAGCGCCACCGCCTCCAGGATGTTATGGATGTGGAATTGATGGCCACCGCATTGGCGAATGCCCTGAAATACAGGATCTATTGACGAAGAACATCATCGCTGTCAACCCAGAATCGCGCCGTCTACGCATGAAGGATGGAACATTCATCCGTCGCTCGCAGGGAGAAAGTTTGGCACAAGCCGCGCGTCGCATCACAGCTCCACGTGTCATGTTCAGTGCTGCGGAGCACAACAAGCTCCAAGACGCACGCGACATGAAAGCTGTCATGGCATCGTTGGCATATGTCGAAGATTATTTGACATTGACTGACACGTCTGACACGGAGTGTGGAGCTGATGTCATTTATACAGACCAGGAGCTTGACGCGCACTGGTATGTGACAAAAAATGACATTGGCGACACCGAAAGCGGCGGCGAGCAAGGCGAAGTTTACTTAACTGTGCCGGAGCCGCCAGCTAATCTTAACTCCGAGGAGAACGATGTTAACGCCGCAGAGCGGACAATGCCGAGCTCAAAAGCGGCCCGAAAGGAGATCTTTGATGGAGTGATGCTGCCGCGGAGGGATCGGTTGAAGAATGACTCCGCCCCAGTCAAAGCCGCAGCAGCTCCCAAAGAGACACCTCGAGGGAAGAAGGACAAGGTACCACGCCAAGTACGCGACCTTCTGCCCGAGCTTACTCCTGTGGATGCCCGACAGCCACGCGAGGACATTGACATGCCGGATCTGGATCTCACGTCAAGAAGTGGCGGCATTTCCCAAAGTGGAAAAGGACCCACAAAAGAACACGGCGATCACTCAGCTGTCAAACGACAAGACAACTCTTCTTCCAAAAATACAGGACATTATTCTGACATTCAATCTACAGTCCAAATTCCCAGCATCATTGATCGAATCCTGGACCTCACCATCCCAATGACGGTTCGAGAGGCATTCGTCTCTTCCAAGGAAATTCGCACTGGAATCTTGGACTGCATGAAATTGAAGAACGTCAAAGCTGTATTATTGGGAAATGGCCAGGAGAATCCGTTGGTGGCTCAATGGAATTGGCCACGCACCGAGGGCGTCTTGATAAAAATTGATGTTGAAAGCCGTGGGCATTCAATTTCTGCAATCATTGACACGGGCTCGCAATTGGATGTGGTCAGAGCTGATGTTGCGGCTTTGAAAATCCAGAGGCCCGTGGACATGACTTATGTCACAAATATGAACGACGCTAACGGCGGAAAGGACCAGTTGCGCGGATATATTCATAATGCGGAATTTAATCGTGGCGGGGTTCTAACTTCTACAGACCTCTGGGTATCCCATCAAGCCCTCTTCGAGTTACTGCTGGGAAGACCCTGGCAAAGAGGGAATATGGTTACCATAGATGAACGGGAAGAAGGTATGTACCTTGTTTTCAAAGACAGAGATACACGTCAACCCCGATACGAGTTATTGGCGATCCCCTATGAATTGCTGCGGGGGATGCCTTTGGACCTGGGAATTCCAACCAGCCACATGTTGATTGTGGAACCCAAACGCACGGTTCAAAACGCACAACAATGTGTGGATCTGTTCAGAAACTCGGATCGGCTCAAGCAAGAAAATAGTCAAGAAGATATAACGCTAATGTAACAACACTCACCAATACACGTCGCGCGATCCCCAAACCATCTACAGGAAAGGGACGATATGCGGCTGGCGAATCCGCACCTTAAATCACAGCCCGCACCTGCCAAAACCATCCGACTCACCGCAGAAGGTCGCATGGGAGGGAATATATCGAGGACGGCCGATGGGGGCGAGCCCGGCTTGATGGAAATGCTGATCCGGTTGCTGGTGCCGCGCAGTTCCGGGGCACATCACTTGCGGAATTGTCATTCGGCTGATCCTAATCCTCCCGGCACTCACTTCGTTTGCGAAAAACCCGAAAGTCCTGCATGGGCTAGGACGGCGGAATTAATGAATAACAACAAATTGCGCACCTGGAAGCAACCGTTCGAGTCTAAACAACATCCACTGTCGACAGCGCTCCGCGGACAACTCCTTCTGGAACAGGCTGCCACAGGTCTCGACCACGCCCAATTAACTATTGGGAGTGTGAAAAGAATTGTGTGGTCTAGCAAAAACACACTCACCTCTGCGTTGTACAACTTCGCAACACAAGTTATGGTGTTTTTGCTGCTCCGAACCTGGTGGGGCTCCCTCCAAGTGGGTTGGACAAGATTTGAAGCGGGTTTGGGACCCGAACGAACGGCGCCGGCAGACACACTGCCCCGACCCGACTAGAAGGTTCCATGCTGCATCAAAATGCAGCGCCGCCTCCATTCCCCGACGATAACTTGACACGGGCTTCATTCTTGCCCGCGGGAAATGCCGGATTAGCGCCTACAAGATGGTTAGCGCTCGGAAAAAGAATGCTAACCTTGGTATGGAATTCCGGTCGCGGGGTTCTAATTCCGAGCCCGTCGCGTGTTGCTGTCAAACAAGCACCGCCGCACGACTTCCGGATTCGTTCCAAGAAATCCTACCAAACAAGAAAGGCAACTAGGAAACGATCAGTTGCAACTCCACGAAAAATGGATTGGAATTTACAGCGTCAAAAAGGGTTGAAGTGGAGTCTCGGATTGGCAGCCGTCGGGATTTGCCTTGGCATCCTGAGTGGCGCGTTCCGGGCAGAAAAGAAGCAGCAGCCGAATTGGGAAGTCCAAGCAATACGGAGCCCCAAAACGAATAAGAAGTACCGCGGGGATTACACACCGCATTCTTTTACTCTCGAAACGCTGCCAGCACGAAATCTTGCCCACATTTTGCTTTCCCACTCCTTGACATTCCCCGTCATGCCCAACTATTACCAACCTTAACGTCCTGGCTCCGGCCGCCAAATCACTTCGCCTTCGCCGCCGTCCACGCCCAACGCCAACTCCAGCCAGCCAAGGGCCGAAGCCGAAGAGCGCTGCAAATTCCCCAGCCCGCTGTTGTCGATGCCGAGCGCCGTGCTCAATTGCCACCGCGACTATTACTACGGCACGGTGGATACGCACCCAAGTGGAGGTACAATCCACCAGCGCATCCGGGCCGCCACAGATATTCCGTGGGGCCAACACCGCCGAGGTCTGCCACTGACCGTTCAACCAGGGTCCGTCGTCTCGCCGCAAACCAGTTACACTGGTGTGGAAACCCGCCCGAGCGGACAGGAGGTGCATCACGCAGTCCTCCTCAACGCTCGCCTTTTGATCCACAACCTGATCACGGGCCGCCCCGGTATGCGCAATGGACATGCAATTGTCCATTTCTTCGTGGCGCCCGTAACTGACCGTGCCTGGGACCTCGGCGCCGACAAAGTGACGGAGGCGCTCCCCGGCTACTGCGCATCTGTTCACCGCGAGGTGGGGCTGCAGCGCCGCCCTGGGAAGTTCGTTCTCACTGCCAACCGCCAGATCGCGCGCGCGCCGACTCCCTTCCCTGGAGCGCGCCGCGTTCAGCCTGCGGGACCACGCCCTGCACCCTCAGCCCCGCGCCCCGCATCCTCGGCCCCGCGTCCCGCGCCCCCAGTAAAGAAGACGACGGGACACCCCGTCTCCGGCATTCCTCGCCCCATCCCCGTGTACACATCCGCTCGCCGCTCTCCTGTCAAGAAGGAGGAACCCTTCAGGTACTTCACGTACCCGAAGGGCAATCCACCTCGTCTCCGCGCGCGCAACACGCAGGAGACGGGCCTCGTGGACGCGGATACTGGTACGGAAGTGGTCGCACTCCCCACCCGCGCGCACCCGACGCTCCCCGCTGATCCGCGTCCTCCACGTCGTCTGTACGAGCAACACACCCGCGTCTGGCCATCAAGCGCGCGGCCAGCGACCCCGACCTCGACGAGCAGATGGAAGATGTGCAGCCCAAAAAGGCGCGCACGGAAACAAAAAAGGACGACTTACCCGACCGTCTAGCTTCACTTAACCGGTGGTCGACGTCCAACGTCCGCGCCAAGAAGCTGAATGCGGCGTTGGACAAAGCGGCGCTTACGCAGCGGCTCCAAGACGCCGATGAGGCAACAGGGTATAGATCTTCATTTTTTTCAGCTATCACACCGGCTAACGAAGAACCAATTAGCCCCGTCGCCAAAGCCCAGAGTCTTCCCGACATCGAAATTCTTGAAGACGGCGGCGACGCGGAGTCTACCAGCAGCAGCAGCGAGTCTTCTTCCGCCAGCGAAGAGGAAGACAAGCTGGAGAGCGAGGATGACGACCTCAGCGAGTTCGAGTACATCGACGTCCCCCACGAGGACTCGTTGGTGGTCGACGCGGAGGTCCAGAGCGCCGGCGTCCAGATTCGAGGGGTGACGAGCGACATCCAGAAGAAACAAGAAGAAATGGAGGACGTCGACGCCATGGAGGAGTCAGAAGAAGAGTTGTTGGGAGAGCTCGGAGCCCAGCCTCCGTTTGCCGAGTCATCGCCACCTGTCAATGACTCACCCGTGCCGATGACACCGCAACTCCGGACCGACCTCTCGCTGCCTGATCCCAACGCTGCGGGACCGGATGACGCGGCCTCTCCACGACCTTCCTTCATCCCCTCCACCTCTTCCTCTTCACTTTCGTCGCCCACGTCCTCGGAGCCTTTCTCGTTGTTGTCGCCTATCGACAACAACGTCCCCTCGCTTACCTCGAACTTTGTCGCTCTCGTTCCACCCGCGTTTGCCCGAACTGGGCCTCTTGTCGACAACTCCGCTCGCCCTCCTCCATCTTTGCGTTGGAATCAGGAACCCTGCCCAGTCTTGTAAGCGCCGGCTCCGTCCTCAGCCCGGACACTTTCAACTTCCGTCATCAGCAAGAAGTCTCGGGGAGCTATTTTACCACGGCTTCCACTGTCGCCACCGACGGCGGCAGCCCTTTCGAGTCGTATCGGTTCTCCCATCGTTCCCAATCTGGGTACGCCGAGGTTGACCAGCACAAATTTGATCGCCAACTCGCGACCATCCGCACCCAGCCCGCCCACGCGTTCGTGGACCTCAACGAACGTACCATGGACATTGTCCGTACGCGATTGATGGCCCAGGATCACGAGGCTTTCTTGGCGCGGCAGCGCGACACTGAGAACGCCCGAATGTTGGTGGTCTTGAAGCGGGTGCACGCTGTCGCAACTCGCGCGGGGCCCTTTTTGGATCAATTGGCGATGAAGTTACGGGAGAAAGTGGACATTGACGTCCATACTTACCGAGTCAGGAGGAGCGAGTCGGCGGAAGAAAAGCAGGATCGGGTGGATGAGGTACGTGCGGGAGACACATCCTCCTGCCCTCCTGCTAACATCGTTCAGGATCGTGACGTTGCGGGAATTCTTGCCACCCTCGCCACCGACGCCGGTGATGGAACGCTGCGCATCCGTGATGACCTGGGACTTCCGGTATCGGCGGACGGCACTAGCTGCACGGCCATGCTAAACGGTCCAATGTACCGTTTAGTCCTTCGCGTCCTCCTAGTTCAGCACCTGGAGATTGTTGCCATCCTCGTTGAATTCCGCGAGTTGATGCTGGAGTTTATATTCGTGGCCCGCCAGATAATGAAGGAACACCGTGAATCGTACAACATCACCCTCCTCCACCAACTGGCCCATCTTCCGCCGCCATACTTGCACGGATACGAATACGCCCGCCTCCGCATCCTTCAATACATGTTTAAGCGCGGCGGCGACATTACCGTTGTGAACTCCATCGAGGAGCTTCTGTCACCCGTAGGTGTACCATTTAGACTATTTGCCTGGCTGTAGCCAGAAACATATTTTGCCTATTTGCCTGGCTGTAGCCAGGGCCTGGCTACGTCAAAGTTACTTAAAAGTTAAATAATTTGTCGGCTTCAAGGATTGAACCAAAAGCCAACACATTACATAAGCAATGAACTTAAGTATGTTTATCTGTGTTGATTTACACGAATATATTGTAAATCGTGTAAACCCTAAAGATAACGGATCTGCCGAAAGCGTTAGTTACCGGTGATCAAGATCCAGATCTCATCGTGCCGTAAGTCATCAATCTATTCTAGGGAACCTGCGCCTTCGTCCTCGTCGTGTTAGTGTCTGTGCCTTCCCTTCGTGCGGTATCCTACTCGTCTACTTTGTGGACTTGCTTTTGCTGATCAGTACTACACTGCGGGAACCAAAATGCCACCGACCCAACCATCGTTATCGAGCATCTCAAAGAAGCACCGGTTTTGCCAAGGTTTTTGCGCAAGTTTCGTGAGGAAAAGAAGAGTGACACTCACAGGCAACATCAAATACGCTGAACTACGAGTTTTGGACGGAGCACCACGTCATTCTGGCCAGCCATCAATTCTCGCATCAACACTCCATCAACAGCGCTGCTGGCGAAACAGAATTGAAGAGCAGCGCTCTTCAATTCTTTAGATTCATGGAAGTTTCAACATATGGTTCAGATAGCGGGAAATGTACATACTCCATTATGAACTTTGTGTCTTATGGGCCGCCACTGCGATTAACGTTGTCAATAACTCGCACTGCGTAAGGACGCTAGGGTAAATCACGTTCAATGATTCAATGATACTTGAGACCAAGATGTAATGTAGTAAAGCTACAATACATGCATGGCTTGATAATGCAAGCTGTTGAAGGCGGATGAGGTCAGAAATTTGAAAAATCACCAGAAAGTGAGCAGTTTCCGCGACAAATATCATCGTTGTAGCGTTCAGTAGAGGAGTGCTGAGCCAATTAGGGGTTTTTAGGCATCCATGGACCGGTTAACGCGTCCAAACACGAGAAAGTCGCGTGTACATAGCTCTATCCATGAAGGTCGTGAAATTATTAGTTGGGCCCACTTGCTCGCAAAATTGTGGGCGGAACGAGTCGGTAGAGCATTTTGAGCATGTCAATATCTCATGTATATCATGCTCATCCTCAAGGAAGTTTATTGAGCGTTCCAGGCAGCAAAATTTAGCTGGTGTGGTGATTATTTCCTGTCAAGCTTATTCCCCTTACCACACAGATAGTCCATCTCAATCGCCATTACGTCCCAAGATTGTCAAATAGCAGCACCAAGGAAGGATAGCAATAGCTCGTATACCTCACAGGACACGAGAGCATGCGATGAAAGAGACAAGGTAGCTGAGGAAAGCCGGCGCGCCCCAGCGCGCCGCAGGTCACGGGGCTTGTAAATCCTGTAAATCGAGATCAATTTACAGTAAATTGATGGGCAATAAGTGCTTACTGGCGCTTATGCCACTTATTGCGGGGGAAACACTTGAGATCACCGTCCTTTCTTCAAATTCTCTCGGCTTTCCCTCCAGTCTCTTCTGTAACACAAAAGAATTGTTGCAGAGAGCCCTTGGCAAATCACAATATTTTATTGGTTCTGATTGAAGTCATCGGGAGGATGCCAAATTCTGAGCACGCGTTGCTTGGCTGTGTTTTGATCGGAGCTGTGCATGTTGACGCGTTCAACCTGCAGGTTGTACGCGATGTGACCAAACTCGTGCTTCGTAACGTGTAACATTTTCCGTTGCTCCTCCGAGTCTATGCTCTGCCGTGTTTGCCAAACCCGCCTTCACGGAAGACCCGGGGAGGAGGGCTGCAGTGTAAGACTGCGAGTCCTCCGAGGTGGGTCCTAGGACGTTCTCCTACGACTGACGCGCCCGCCGTCAATTCAAAGCGGGCCCTTGTCTCTTCCCCCCTCTCCTCCGTGATGAGCACCCCGTGTTGTCATCGTTCTTGCGCATCATCACCAGAGAAGAAGTGCTACCGGGTGTCTATGAATACAAGATGAAGGTATCTATCGGTGGCCTGACGCAATGGACAGTCTCGCGCCTCGGGGCTCCCGCCGCTGCAGGTTCCGCAAGTGCAACAGCCATTTTGCAGCTCTCCGCCGCATTGATTAAGCGGCACTTTCCTCTCGCTGTGAACAAATTCAATAACGCTCTTGTAAGTTCCACAGCGTGATATTGATCTCTTTTGCTAATCGACTCATCAGGGACTACCACCCATTCCTGCTGCAGCGCACCACCTCCCCGTGAACGTTGCTGTTGCTCAGAATCACCAGCAGCATATTGAGGTCATTGAAGTTCCAGACAGTCCGGCAACAAAACCCGTCTTTAAGCACCTCGGATTCATAGATCTCACGGAGGATGACCGCAGTGAAGGGGGATCGGGTGCTACCTACTACTATGGTGAGGCAGAAGACGGCGCCAATATGGACATTGATATAATTGACCTGACGTAGCTATTGCACTCGTAGATAGCCGTAGAATCAGCATGTATTCTAGCTTTATAGGCGCACTTTGTACCGTTTCCTCAATTTCAATTGCAGATTTATATTTAGCCGAGACGCCCCTATTCAATCTCTTTGCCGTCTACTTTGCCACTGCTCTTCCTCTCTCTGCTTTACTATGCCAAAGTCTACTGCAAAGCCTGGAGCCACTAGGGCACGCGCACCCAGGAAATCTAAAGCCGCCACCGCCCCGGCGAGCTCGCTGAAGACGAAGAAGGCTGAAATCCGTGATCAATTTGGCAACGCCGCAAATACAAAAAGCGCGTACAAGGGCTACCTCGACCGAGGGCATGTCATCCTGGCGGACATAGTAGCCGACAGAGAAAAGCAAGAAACACAAAGCCCGGGTAGTTCTCTGTCAGATGACATCGACATTGAGCTCTTGGCGAAGGCGTTTACGGGACCGCCTAACAAGCACTCTGTATATGCGCTAGAACTTTATCTGACACAGAAATGTGTGGTGGAAAGCTTGGGGAAGAGCACCGCCGAAGGGATTCAAGGCGCGTTTGCGAAGTATTGGGATGAATTGTAGGTGGCATAGTCGCGATGCAAAATAACATACTAAATGATTGTCAGACCTGGAGGACATTACACAGGAGCTTACATGTACGACCAAGAAACCGAGAAAGTTCGCGGTAATCCCGCGCGTGCGCCAGAAGTCCTAGGATTTGTCAAATGCATCAAGAATAAAGCCCGCGTGAAAGGAGCAGCAGCAACTCGTCACCATGCTGAGGCTACAACAACCATCGAGGACATGCAGGGCATGATGCAATGGTCCGAGTCCCAGTGCCCAGCTCAGAAGTTGCAACAGAAGCCGGTGAATGTGAAGGACCTGCTTACGATGATCAAGCATGGTATGACACGCGCGTTCTTGTCTTCCGGGCATGTTCTTTGGACCAGGTGCTCTGGTTTCATTCTGCTGTGTTTGGGTTACTGACCAAAGCGCTGTAGGAATTTTGAAACGTGCCAGATTCAAGAGCGTGATCTCAGCGCCGGCCACGGTCCTTCCCCGCACTACATGCCATATCTTGGGGTCTTCCTCGATAACCGCAAGGGCTGGCAAAAGAAACAAGGCTATGATGGCCCTCTTGAGAGTACGCTGCCTGTACTGGATGTTCAAAGAATTGTACTGACGTGAAATTTGGACTCAGGTAACCACTATGAAATTTATGAGCAGAAAGATTCTCCCGAAATTGACATGTTTACGCACGTTGCACGCTGGCGGACCCTCTATCGGCAGCTTCTTGGTCGGGAATTTGAGCCTGATGACTATCTGTTCCCATACGTCAGCCCGAACGGTAATATCCATTCGAAGAAACCAATGTCGCACGATGCTGCACAGGAGCTCATAGACGAGTTTGCGCTGGGTGCCAAAATTAATAAGAAGTTCACGACCCACTGCCTTCGACGTGGTGGTGCTCAATATCGGTTCATGTTTGCTCCGATTGGCAAGCGTTGGTCGCTTAGCATCATTCGGTGGTGGGGAGGATGGGCTGTAGGCGAGCAGGTTTAAATTCCTCGGACTTCTTTGATTCTTCTTCTGGCTATTCTAGGTTGACACCTTGATGCGCTATCTGCTAGATTCACTTCAAAGCTACGAGTCGGGCCACGGCAACGCACTATATCCATTTTGCACAGAGCCGGACAAGAGTTTCATGGGCGACCACAATGCCATGCAGCCACCCACAACGGCGGAATTTCGTGCCCTGGGAGAGCAAATCATGAGCAAGCTCAGTGGTCTGGCTGCGCAAACACCTCCCCAGCTGTTGGTTGCGGCTATTGCAGCTCTCGTTCAGCAAACCTCGCTTTCTCCCAACGAAGGTTCGCCGTCCCATCCCACATTTTTCTTGTCACCGCGGGCACCCCATGCACCTCATGCTTGTGTCCCTGTTCTGGGCGGCACGACACACGTCCCTGTTCTGGGTGGCTCGACACATCTGCGCATGCAATCCGACAGCCTTCCACAGATGCCCGACGGCTCTGACAGCTCGGACACTGTTATTCCGATTGCCGGAGCTATCATTCCAGGTGTCGGGAAAGATAGTCAGGCATGGAAGCGCGCCATTGACCAGTGGTATCTCGGAGACCCTGGCAAAGGGTTAACGGTTGCTTTGAAGGACTGGCCGACGCATTGGTATACAGGCGCGATGCGACTCAAGACCGGCACATTGTACTCGAACCGTAAGCTGTTAGCCGAGGAGTACGAGAGGTGAGTCTTCTTTCGCTGTTTATGTTAGCTTTCGGTCTGATGTCGCCGAGATTGGGGTGCAACGACAGTGTCTTCACGAAGACATATCCTTTGTATGGCAAGATCACCGAATTGTTGGCTGCAATCCGGCAATCGAAAGGACTTGTCCGTCGAGGATCGTAGTTGGTTTGCATGCAGTTCCTCATAGAGGTTGTTTATACCCTTTACAGTATCAATCCTACCTACACCTAGTACTCGTCATTATATTTTATCTTACGCGCGGCATATGACACCGGGGGCAAGGCCCGTGGCACCCGAATTTCAGGTGCCGGCAGGGCAGTTTGTTGGAACCTCACAGGGCAGTAAGTGTACTGTACGCAGGCACCTAAATTCATTATCTCTTTTTGCAACGCCGTGTCTGCACGTTTGCAGCGTGGACTGATTCGAATCAACAGTTTGACGGAATGATTGGCAAGACTCGGTCAGGTGATTTCATTTCCCTTTGTTTGACTTCAAACTCCGCTACGCGCGACGCGCGCCGTCCTGCGCCGTCTGCATGCTGCAATAGGCTGTTAGATATGAGTGGGAACCCCACTTCTTTGTGCTCTCTCTCTCCCACTGGTTTCTTGCATGGCTGGAAGAGGCTCTACTCGTCGTTCAAGCAACGCTGACCGAAATCGGCGACGCCGGCGTGCCAATGAGCAAGCGGGAGCCCAAGGCCGTTCTTCTCCCCGACCCAGCCCGCCTCGTGCCGACCCTTCGGGCGCATCTCAGGCAGGCCCTGGACCATCGTCTCGTCCCCAGGCAGAACCAGGTTCTTCGTCTACTGCTGGTCAACAACATGATGCTAGCCCACCGCGCGCATCGGGCAGTAAAAGACGGAACCGTAGCTATACCCCTCCCCCCGAACGTTCTCGAAAGAGGCCCGCAGATACCTCTGCGTCGGCTGCTGCCAAAAAACGGCAGGCAGCTCGTCGTGACATATTTCATATCCCTGCCTCAAGTTTGACTCCTGGAGAGAAGAAGATGCAGGTGAGTTGTTATCTCTGTTCCTCGTTCGCAACCTCACTCAAAATACATGCAGACGTCCATCCATACCCACATATTTATCATGTTGGGTATCTTCTCCATGCTCGACCTCCCCGACCAGCCAGCAGAGCACATGCTCATCACTTTTGCAAAGCGCTTTGCGACCGCAGACGAATGGGAGGCGTTCGAAGCGACACTTTCGACCGACCACTCTGGTGCGATGAACAAGATCAGGGAACTTCGTCTTGCCGGTGCTGGACGCAAAGGCACCATCGCGGCAAACATTGCGCAGGTTGGCGAACAACACTTGCAGCTCATTTTCTCCACCATTCTCTCTGCCGGCCTTGTTCAGTGGCGCCCCGATATCATTGGTGGAACTTTCGATTCCCTGTACAATTTGGCCCACGAAAACATCGCGATTAATACATTCCAGCAGGTTGCTGGTGCTCACGGCTATGTGCGTATCGGACCTGACCTTACGAGGCTACGGGACGCTGCATTTTTGCGGAAGTTGTATCGGAACTGTGTGTTTCGATGCTGCGCAAACCGCTTTTGGCGGAGAGGGCGGAAGCGGGTGCCGTAGTTGCGCGTGCAAAGAAAACGAACACATACAAGGTTCGCAAATCGGTGAGTTTCGGTGCCCCGTGAAGTTGGTTTCGTCATTGACAAGTCCCCAGCTTGGAATAGCCCGTAGCAGAGCGATTCTCGCCGACGGTTGGCCGCAGGGTGTTGCTGCACTGGTTGCGGAACCGTATGCGAACAGTGATGATGAGTTCGATTCCGAAACGCAGACGTACACCATCAAACCGAAGAACGCTCGAGGTGCCAATGCAACCAATTTCATTCGCGGAACGGTTGACCCCGGCTGCAAAAAAATGAAGACGACACAGGGTCAGTTTCGTGGCCGCATTCGTGTTATTGTTCCCGACGCTGAGCCGACCAAAATTTCCGAGCGCCTGCCTGATGATGTCCCTCTCGATTGGTTCAATCCAGCCGTTTTCAACGAGTATCCAGCGCGTCTCCGAGCCAAGTACCGCAACAAGGGTGTTGTGCTTCCGGCGGCCCGTCATTGGGTCAATGGCCAAGTCCCTGACAGATTCAAAACCATGGACGACACCTATTTCATGGAGCGTTACGGGGACGAGGTCTTGGCCCTGTACAGACTGCCTACCGACGAGGAGATTGCCCAGATGCGAGAGAATGGTGAGGATCCCGACGAATCGCAGAACCATCGGGACGACGGCGAAGAGGATTTTGATCTTGACGACGATGGCGATGGCGGCAACAGCGGTGTGGGCGCAGATGAGGACGGTGGGAGCGGGGACGACGACTTCCAGATGGACGAAGATGAGCCGGCGACGAATGAGGGTACCGGCGGCTGACTTCTTTTGGGCAACGCACGTATGAATTTTTTTTTCACCTATGCCATTTATGCCCATATATCCATGCATTAAAATTCAGTATGATTCTATGCTCACTCCGGCTAGATGCTTTCGAGCGATGTGGAGTTGGGATCTCGATGAACCAAGCAGTGACTATGCTCCCTTACAGCTCCGTCTACAGGCAGAAAGAAACAAAATATTTGAAGCAGTTCATAGAGGTGGTTGCATGCACTTAACACTAATTTTACGCTACATCTTAATCCTACCGAGTGAGTGTATGAATAAGTAAAAAAGCGACGGTGTCAGCCTTTACCATCAAAAAGTGATGGTAAAGGCTGACACCGTCGCTCTTTTTGATGGTAAAGGCTGACACCGTCGCTTTTTTACTTATTCGAACGCCAGGTCAAGCAGTATGGAAAGGGGGTGATAATAGATTTAAAATATGCCTAAGCTCATCTATGAAGGGAGATATAACAAACAGGCAACATCAAAGAAGGAAATTTGAAAACAAGTGGTTTATGGTTAACTATCTGCTAGCTACGGCGTCCACGATTCAGGGACCAGCATATAACCAATAAGTCCCTAGTTTCAATGCCAAATGTTCCCTTTGGGCGTTTATCAGCAACCAGATGCGTAAGAATGTGCTCTGGTCCGATGATAATAAATTGGCCGGATGGTGCTGCGTCCACAACAGTGGTCTCGAAATGGGGCATTGAAGGAAAAGGTGTACGTTGCCGCACGAACAGCGGGATCACAGTGTGCTTTTGGACAACAAAAAAGGTCTGCATGCATCCTTGAAGTGGGATTTGCCATATCCGATCAATGTGCCCCGTAAGGATTTCTGTGAGATTGCCGGGGTTTTTGAACTGGATTCCACTGTTTCCCTCATGAGAGATCTTGCAGCTGAAAGTCATGCCATCAAGCTTGACCTCTGATGGGGTCATGCCAGTCGGCGGTAAAACCAGTTCATCATCCATGTGGGGTAATGCAATATATGACCGCCAGTTGGGCTGCCCGATGGTATGCAAAAATGCTAGGAGCATGGCATATTCATTTGGAGGGATTGATTTGCCTTTTGCCAGGATCTGGGCAACCTCATATCCTGTTAATGGTATCAGAGGATTTTTCAAATCCGACTCGGTAGGTTGCAAGATTTGAGCTAGTTTGCCTATAACATCGGATTCGTTGGTTTGAGAATGCAGATCATTCAGCATAGCCTCCAGACGTCCACGCCGGGCCATTTGCCTCAGCATGGTCAGGTCCATATCATCTGAGGTTGGGGATCAGTATCACTCACTAATGGCAGGGGGCGGATAAACTTACATATTCGTCGGTTTGTCGGCACCTTTCCAAACTCACCATTCATACGCTCTCCCGGAAACTCGCTGAGGACAGCCAGAGGACCCCAGAATTTTAACAGGTCCTTGTTATGCATAGCGAGGTGATGATTTGGCAAAGAATCAATTCGCGGCCATAGCAGGCGAAGGCCATTGCGGTATTGGATGAAGTGGTCCATATATCTGTCTGCTTCAGCATTCGATGTTGAATATTGAGCCAAGCAACGAGGTGATGGTAATTGTCCAAGAGCTGCTGCCTCTTGTTCCACCAAAGCTCGGGAATTACCAGGGGGAAAATTACAGTGAAGAGAGTCAGGAGTTCTTGCGCCTTGAGCTTTCCGTGAGAGGCTTCTCCGAGGTTCGTTGGAGGACGACCAACCCATGTCGGGAGTTGAACTTCCTTGATACAACGGTGGATCTCATCCATTTCATCCGACGTGAAATTGAATGCTCCCGTATCAGACTCGAAGCCAGGTAGAATGAAATCTTCATCATCCGAGTCCACATCAACACCTTCTCCCAGTGGCACGTCCCTAAGGCGTGTCCCCGGATTCTGTGGAGTAGGTGTGACAGATGTTCGTGTCTCCTCACGATAAGAGTCAACATCCATGAGTTCTTCCAGAGGAGTGTTCATTTCTTCTGTGAGTCCTTCCAAATCTTCCGAAGCCTCAGAAGCATCAGATTCGGAAAATTTCTCCTCTTTCTCCTGCTCCTTCAAGTCCAGTGCTGCACCAGATTTCCGGCTGATTCCCCAAAGCATCCGAAGGTGGTGTGCAGCTATCCCTTCTAAGGAGTTGTGCATAAAACCCAGGACAGTATGTTTGACAGGATCCCAGAGTGTAAGATCGTGTGTGGGTGTCCAACGCACCCCGGTTGCTGTGGACCATGCATTCCTCGCCACAAGTGTGGTTTTTTGAAGCCAAGTATTAGCCTGTGCTTTGACAGTGTCCCCGTCCCTGTAGGTCCATGCTTCATAGTCCAGTCTTTCAATCTCATCTGTAGTGATAAGACAGAAGGAGCAGAATAGGTTTGCAGAATGGGAGAGAAACCCTGCAACCTTCCGAATTGCTCCGAGATCCGCAATCAGCGGGACAACACAACACTGGACAACGGTCCCGTCAGGATGTCGATGAGTGGGTACTTTTTTCCCTGGAGCTTTGAATGCATTCAGCCTGGCCACAAAGGAGTCAAGCACATGGGAGATTTGCCAGACATCGGGCATGCCAGGTCCCGGTATTAGGCCAACAATAAAGACATTCTGGAGAAGGAACCGAAGTTCGATGGGTAGGTTCAAGCAGTATAAGATAATGAGCCCGCAAGATACGACCTTGCCTGATGGTAAGTGATTAGTGAATGATTGTCGGTTAATAAATATGTACACCAACCTGCAATCTTGTTGGTAAATGGGTTGAACCAGTCAATATACACATAGGGTTCCCCAGGGGTAAAGGTAGAGGTACGAAGGGGCTGACCTCTACCTCTACCTCCAAAACCTCCGACCTTTGGGAGGTATACCTCTACCTACCTCCCGTACCTCGGAGGTATACCTCCGCTACCTCTTTTTGGACCTCCAGAGGTCTGACTCGGGGGTTTTGCTCATAAGTTTGCATTATTTGGGCACCAGAAATCATTTGAATAAGTATGTATTGTGTCTACAGTATATACTTAGCATGTAACTACTCATAGTTAACCTTTCCTGTATTATTCTGAACAAGATGAGGTGCCGAGAAGTGCCATCAATAGCTATATATAGTAACATGCTTACGGACACTGGCAAGAAAATCTTTTCAAGTAAGGGAATTGAACCAAAAGCCTCCTGGAGACAAGGAGATGATTGAACTTAACCAACTACACAACTTTAACCCACTGAAATGCAATCCAGGTGAGTATAGCCTAGACCTCTCTGGACCTCTGGACCTCCCAGGTAAGGTCAAAGGTTTGGGAGGTTTCACGATGGCCCGACCTCTACCTCTACCTCCGTGTACCTTTGATGGTACCTCCAGAGGTTTACCTCTACCCCTGGGGAACCTTATATACACAGCCCAGACCAGATTGTACGGGAACCAAACAAAGTTCCCCAGACTTCGCCAGGCTGGGCTATCCTGTATATCATGCATAACATCCGCATTCCCTGGCGGTGGCCTATTCTGGCTCCGGAGAGCAGATTTCTCGAGATGATCCTCGATTTCTGGCCGAGCTAGAAAGAACCTGAGCCAAGATTCAAAAGATTGTGCGCTGTAGAGGCGTTCAGGGACACGTTTAACACCTTTCCGTGTTTTGCGCTCCCGCCACAGAGGTGTTTCGCATTCTCCAGCTTTTGGGGATTTTTTATAGCGACAGATTGTTGGGATAGGGGCATCTGCAGGATACATAGAGTAGCAGTTTGGGCAGCAAGCAGTACGGATGATCTCGGGCTCCATCCCTTGTTGGTAGATTGTCCGGATGTCCTTAGGCAGTTTGAATTCCGGCGGCTTGACCTGTTCGAACCCAGAAGATTGAAGCACAGTAAAGACCAGCTGCAGTGCTGTGACCAAGATAAGATGCAGCGCCTGCAAAACAATATTTGCTGTTCTGCGGCTGATACGGGCATGTAGATTCAGCCAAGCTACCAGAAGACAACACAGTTTGTTCACGGGGAGCAACACTGGATATAAGTATACGAGATAAACATTGCCTCCGAGTTCAAAACAAGCACTCACCTTTGTCAAAGTCCATGATATATCTCGGCTGTGATGACTTTGATTGTGCTGGCATTGCTGGCTCAACTGGTTCTGATTTTCGAGGTCGGGCTTCAGCATACATCCGAGCTAGTTGATCTCGGCTTTCGTGCTCCGAGCGCACCGACAAGCTAACAGACTTTCCAGGTTGCACGGTACCATCTCGGAGTTCGGTGAGTTTGCAGCAGGCTGTGCAGACACAACCCGTGAGGACATGCCCTGAGTAGCGAGAGTGGGGGACGAGAACAGAGGGAATGGAGGCTCGCGCTTCTTAAGTAGCCTTATTTGTGGTATTTTACATGATAAGTGTAAAACAAACGTAAAACACGGCAAGCTCCGGATTCCGTACGGCAGCCGAATTGGGATAACATTGCTTAGATCACCGGTATCCACACCGGTTAAGCGCGCTTAGTCCTCGCTTCTCTCGCGTACGTTCCGTCGGGACCTCAAGACGCGACCCCTGGTCAACATCTCCGGAACCAAATATATTGAGCGCGAGTTTCTCAACTGTGTGGTTAAAAAATCCCAATCAGAACGCATGTTATATACGCGGCGGAGGGGACTAGGAAGAGGGAGTGATTCGGCCGACCGGGTGACCGGAGGAACTCGTGCGAGGATAACGCGCCGAGGCGACGGGTCGGAGATCGGAGATCGGAGATCGGAGATCGACGATTGGAGATCGGAGGTGGCGACCGGATCGTGCGGGAGGTTTCACTCAACACCACAAACAACAGGGTGAGAGCCTGTAGCAGGAATCCTTCTTTCGGAGGGACGGAGGTAGAACGGAGGAACGGGGAAGGTCGGAGGGAGAACACTCTAGGACGGAGCTGACTCGGGTGAGGAGCTCCGTCGGCCGACCGCCGTCGGAGGTCGGGCGAGCTCCGAGCCGAGTCCCAAGGTCCGATGCACGGATATAACAGTATCCCCCTCTTACGTTCCTTTCCCACAAGGAACATGGGCTAGGACGTCGGAGGTGATGGTCGGACATGTCGGAGGAAACATCGGAGGAAAGAATGTCGGAGAAGAAAAGTTGAAGTCGAGGCGCCGAGATGCCGAGATGCCAAGAGTGCAGAGGTGCCGAGTCACGTGGTCAACTTGGTAGGATTACCAAATTTCCCACGGTGAAAATTTCGTAACCAATCAATCTTGCTCTCAACCACCATGTCAACTCCGAAGAACACGCCGCCACTGTCCCCGCCTCCAACGCCAGCCCATGCAGTCAGAATAACAAGTTATGTTGGGGACGTCACCCAACACCGTAATGCGTTATCTTCAGGCAATTGCGGCACAGCCACTGCACAGCCCCAAAATTGCCATTAAATCGCGCCGGGATCATCAATGATGATGTCGGAGTCTGAAAAATATTTTTTCAGTCCCGAGGACACTGCCACCCGGTTCGGGAAATTTCGGGCAGTGTACGGGAAGCCACGGAATATATTTATATTCACTGGAAAATAATATTCGTAATTCGGAACTCCCCGTAGCTGTCGGGTGGTTCCGCGATGTATGTAACATGAAAATTAGTAATAAAAGAAATATTCGGGGCACGACGGCTCGGGCAGTTTCGGGTACATAAATGGACAGATATTGAAAAGAAAAAGACCACGGGCGCGCCGCGGGGCGGTTCCGGGCCGCACGGGCCTGAGCCAAAAAAATCAAGAAAATAATAATGCTCGGCCGAATTCGGCAATGTCGCCGATCTTCTCCATTCCGCCGCGTTGGGCTGGGACAGCGAGCGTTGCGCTAGTCGGTGGACAGCGGCTCGTCTTCCAGGCTGTTGGCGAGGTCAGTACGAGGAAAAAAAACCGAGGGGAAGAGAATACCGTCGGCCAAGCAGGGCGCTCAAAACGTATGTGACATCTTGGAATGATGTCACCCACGCCTCCGTTGGTCCCTGCTCCTCCCACCACCACTTGAGAACAATCAACACGGAGAAGAACCCGTTCGCCCCCGGCACACGCAGGGTGTCGAACGACCCCTTAACCTCCTGGATCAGCCGACCGTCCTCGATGCGCCAGGGCGGATTGAGTCCCATCCACCAGGCTTGAAACTCGCGGACGAACACGTCCACATTCTTGATCTCAGGCTTTTTCTTGCGAGCGTTCTTGATCCACGTATGGACCTCCTTCGGCCGTCCTTCCGTACGCAATCCCTTCACCTTGAGGGTGGGGCGAATCAGCCACGTCATACGTGTGCAAAAATTGACCTTACTGCCGTTCCAAAACGCGTCGACTCCTCCACGGCCCACCACAGCCTGGTGGCTTGTACCCAAGCTGCGTTCTCGCCCAAATCACCGCTCATCAAGGTCGCGCGAGCGTCTGTAGCCCACTTGGGCGCCTTCACCTTCACCGCGCTTTGTCTCACCGCCGCATCATCCGCGTTGAGCGTTGCTGGTGCCGCTGCTTTGTCCCCGCTCGTGGATGCGGCTGTCGCTGCGGTCCCTGTGCTCAGCGTTTCAGTCTGTCCGCGGCCCCTCGCTCGCGTCTGCGGCGGCTCCTGGCGCTCGCCGTCTGGTTCATCCTCGTCGCTGGCACTGTCGGACGATGATGCAGATTCTTCGTCGTCCGCGGCCCCCCTACGTCCTCTGCCCTTGCGCTTCTTCGACGACTTCTTCGCGCGATTGCTCCGCTTCCTCTTCGTGCCCTTGTCCGACATCTCGGGAATCGGCAAATCCCTCAAACGCGCGAGCTCTGCCTGCCTCTTGGCGTTATTGTTGACGCGCCGCAGCTCAAGCTCGCCCATGCTCTCCAGCGCCGCCAAGCGCTTTTCCCTCTCCTCGGACCCCAGTGCCGCCACTTCAGCACGCAGCGCTGGTTCAGATATCTTCAACGTGTTCATGCGTCGCGTCAGCGGGTCGTCGGGGATGCCTGGAGCGATCCCTGCGGGCGGATCCTCGTCATCGTTGAGCGGGCGCAGATCGCTATCTGCCGACACGTTGGGATCGATGGAAGAAGGAGGGGTGGTGTGGATAGGGTCGGTGGAAGGAGGTACACGGTCGGCGGAAGGAGGCGCCCCAGGATCAGCGGCAGCAGGGCCAGATGACGAGGACGCCGTACGGGCGGCGGGTGCCGGTGCGGGTGACGAGTTGCCCTCTCGATCTGTGCCAAGTCAGGTACGTTCCCCACAACGAAAGAAGATGTTGAGACTTACTCGCAGCGACCAGAAACCGCCAGAATTGATCGAGAAAATGGGTCTTGTATCCCTTCGGGTCCCAGTCGGTAAAGTCGACGCCGCCCTCCTGATCATCGCGTTTCGTCTTGCCAGCATGAACACTCTTCATCTCGACCTTCCGGTCGACGATGCGCCCCGCAATCAGCGTGATGTGCCAATCGGTGTGCGCCCTCAAGGCCTGGAGCAGCGGCTCGACCACGCCGGTGAACCTCGCGCGCGCTCTGCGAAACAAAATGGGTCAGCCACGTTTATCGATGGGGCTCCTCGGGACGGGGACGTACTCCTCTTGGTCCTCAGGCGCCATGCTCGGCAGCCCCTCGTCCGCGTCTTCCCACCTCCTCAGCTCGTCCAGGTGTTCCTCTTCCGCCTCTTTGCGAATAAACTCCCTGACCTCGTTCGTCTCCTTCTTAAACATCTCGCGTGCAACGTCGCAGCGACGCGCCAAGTGGTCGCACCTAGGAGTGTCCCAGTGCTTCAGCTCGAACTCTGTGTTGACGGCGGCCTTGTATTTTTCGTGCTGCATATAATACTGATAGTCGGTGATGCGTTTAGGCTTCTTGTCGTCGGGGCGGCGCAGGCGCGACAACCAGGGGGTGAATGGATTACGACTCAGACCCATGGCCGTTCGTTGATGATTAAACCAAGTCTTTATTTTCTGAAAGGTGCGTCAGTTTTGCGCGTCGTTTGGAGTCGATCATACTCACATGTTTCGTTTCAGTGACAACCTTCTCTTTGCGCGCCTCCTCTTCCTTCGACAATTTGGCCGTCGCGTCGAGAACGCGGTCCCCGGGCTCTTCATTCAACGCCAGGCGCCAGTCGAATTTTGACCAGTACTGGGCGAATAACACCGGCCAGAACCTGCGTGTTTTCCCCTTCTTCGACGCCGCCCAGTACTCGTCCATGCTCAAGCGCAAGAACGCCTCCCTCTGCCCGTGGAAGTCACCTTTATTGCCAGGTTTTTTCCGGATTTTCTTGGCAACGTCGCCATTTTCGCTTTGTTTTTCGGTGGGATTCGCGGTGGGCTTTGCGATGGTCTCGGGTGGGTTGGCATTCATCTCGACCTCGGGCCCGGCGTGAGGAGGGTCAACCACCATGGCGTTCTCGGCGTCGTCGTTGTTGACGAGGATTTCGGTGGACATTTCAGCAAGCAAGAACGAGAAATGGTAGGATACGAGACGAGTTCGCCTGTCTTCCAATTTTTGGTTTCAATGCATTACATTTGCACGACTCTTTCCGCGACAGCGTGTTAACTTATTACATCTAAGGGCTTCCCCTCGACATATTTCCAAGGCCGCGCGACATTTCTTACGCCGCAAGTACGCTCTGTTGCGAGTGCGGCTTCCCCTTGACAATTCAAATTGCTAAATGGACCCGCCCCAACGACATACGAAGCATACGAAACAAGGTTCAATTCAAGATATGCGGCCGACGTTTACGTTCTATAATACATGTTTAGGAGCCTCGCCGCCCGCCCGCCCGCCCGCTCCCTTCTTTGACTACCTAAGCAGGGATCCCCGTCCACGCCTGAAGGGCGGCCTCGTCGACGCTGCCGAGGACGTGGACCTCCTCGAGGTTCTTGGCGGTCGCGGCCGCGAAAGCGCACTCTCTGCGAAGAAAATCAGTGTCATGAACCAAAGAAAAAGAAGAAAGAAAAAAAGACGAACCTGGAGGGGAAGAAGTCCTCCAAGCCCCGCACCGCCCACTGGACGGGCACCGACGGCGCGAGCAAGGCGGGGTTGAGAACAACACGGGTGTCCAAGGTGACGCGGGGGCGCGCATTGGGACAGCACTCCCCGTGCCAACGGATCGAGACAACACATCGCCCATTCGCCCTCCGCCTCGGTCCAGCGGTGGAAGGAGATGCCGCGTCCGTTGCGGAACTTCTTCACATTGGCGTCGGCCTTTTTGCTGGATGGAAGATCAAGGTGAGTACGCGAGCTCAGAAATGTATAACTCACTCGTCGTCGAAGAGTCCTTGGATGCGTCCAGGGCAGACGAGGTAGAGTTTCTTGCTAATTTCCCCCGCGCCAACGGTCGTAGAGTGATACGGCATGGGGCACGTCGCGCGATTCGGCAGCTGGTCGTCGGGTGTCGGTGCGTCGAGACATTCGGCCTGTTGGTAGGTGGGAAGCGCGGTGTAGGGGGTGTTCGAGCCGCGGTAGAAATAGAGCGTTCTAGCGTCGAGAGTCGGCAGCTCGCACGGAGGAGAAGTCTGCTGAGTTGCGGCGAAGGGCTGGGACGCAGCGCGGACGGGCTGGGACGCAGTGAGGATGGGCTGGGAGCTAGCGGGCACGGGCTGAGAGGCGGGCACGGGTTGGGAGGCACCCGGCGTAGCGGCAGGAGGCGCGTAGAACTGAGCGGCGGGTGTCGCAGGTATCAATTGAATGAAGTTGGTCATAGTGGTGGACTGGGGATTTGGGACATTGAGGAACTGGCTTGGAGTTTTGTAAGTCCTTTGAAGCCCAATTGGGCGTTCCGTGATCGGCGACTTTTCATCTTACCACCACGCTAATTTCATTAGTGGCGGTTCCCGCAGTCCTCCCGCTCTTGTGTACCCCACGCTGCCAGGCTCTGAACCCTGGCCCCCCGCTCTTCTCTTTTGCCTGTGGTTTCCCGCCCACCCACGAGGCGGTCTACGCCACCAAATTTTCCGTCATGAGGACGACCTGGACCGAATGCCCCTGGACGGTTTTTACCCCGCCTCTTCTCTCTCCAATCCTAGCTCCAGGATTAACAAGCTACATAATAAATGCTGGCCCAGATCGTGCGGGACCCAATTTGAAGAAGGCGCCGCTGTCCAACCTGTGGCATTTCCACCTAATAATTGACTCGTTTGTCATACGCCCGCCTTTTTTCTTCTGTCCTTACCCCGTGCATCTAGACCCGAACACAGCGCGTCCTTCTTTGACTTAAAGACCCTCGTCCCGACGTTCTTTCCCTCTTACAATTCCACCATGGCCCCGCAGAAATCGAAAAACAACAAAGACCCAAAGAAAAAACTCACTCTCCTCCGTCCTTTCCGCTTTACCGGCGAGAGGCTCGATTTTCTCAACGAACGTGTCGCGTACTTCCACGTTGCCTGCGACACCAATCGCATTCGCCCCTTTTGGAGTATCCTCATGCACGACTATTGGACCCGATTCCACTGGCGCCTCCCTGCCCATGTGAACCCTTACGACGGGATGGACGAGTCGCAACCGGCCACGTCCCAAGAAATCGACGAGAAGGTCATCATCTTGCAGACGCAATACGTATGTCCTCTTTCTCTTCTCTCCGTCTCTCTCTCACCCAAAACCTAGAGAGTTAAAGCGTTCATGTGGCATCATCGCACTGTCCTCCGTCGCATGCAAGCCATGGCCGGTGAGTGCACCTCTTTCTTTTTTTCCGGGAGCCTCTCGTTCATGGTTTCCCCAGCTGCTCACGCGGAACCGGTCCCCGGCGCACCCGCCCTTCCGTCGCCGCTTGTGGACGCCGTCCTAGGCAATGAGATGTACCTGGTGGAGCAGCATGTTGTCGTCGAGCCGGAGACCGCTTAGCTACTCTTGCAGTCGAATCATAGTTACTTTTCTTGCGTTTTCCCTGTACTGTGCAATCAGAGTCCTTGTGTTGTTTCCCTGTACTGTGCTCTTTGTCCAAGGAAATTCATCTTTTATGTTTCGAGACAAAAGGAACAAGGTTTTCATTACTACGTCCAAAAGAAGTAAGATTAAGGTGTGTCACTAAGTACATCCACAATCGTCCATGCTTCCAATCGTCGGCGCCGGGACGCAGTGGCGAAACATGAACTCCAAATCGTCGTCGTTGTAGTTGTCCCCGCCCGGGTGTATGTACCACAGTGGTCGGCAGGGCTTGGCCTCATCCCAGTCGAAGCCGACGATGAACTTGCAATGGTTCAGAGTCGCAACAAACCTATGCTTCCTTGAGTGTACGTACTTGGTGTATAAAAGAAACACTTTCGAACCTTTCGATTTCGTTTTGATCAGGCTTGGATGTTCTCCGTTCAGGTGCCGCATGCTGGAGCATAAATATAGCGTCCTCCAACTCGATTTCATTGTCTGCATCCCCAGCCCAGGATTTAAGATTAAGGTGTTGGAATCCTTTCACATATTCCGGGTCGTTTTCGTCGCCGTAAACTGCAATGGAGTGGCGCCCGACGTGCCGCTTGTAGCGCGCAAAGAGTGCACTGTCGGCAATTGGTCAAGCCTGACAATGGCGAGAATGCCATGCGCTCACCTGGTACGCAGGCAGGCAGAGGACACCCGACGTGCTTGTGCCTTTTCCTCCTCTCGGCGGGCGCGCATCCGAGCACGGGCTTTCTCGCGCTCGGCGTCCAGGTTGCGCTCGCGGTATTGTGCCTGTGCCTGCGCCCGAGAGGCCGATTTTCTTGAGCCGGTGTCAAACGAAGTATACATATTCCCGTTGAATGTCCCCGGGCCTGTCGCGCTTTGCAATTTAAATGTAGAGAAGGTGCTGCTGGTCATAATGAGGCGTGGTCTAAGTCAGAATGATCAAAAGTGAACCCATTTATTACGTCGACACCTACAAATCGCTGTTTCCCACTTCCCAGCTGCGATGAAGGAGGGAAACAGAATCCTGCACTCCGGCGCGTATTGGCAGCAATATCACAGGAATCGTGCGGAGAGACGCGCACGGCAGCAGGAGCGGTCGTTGCGCGGCGTGCCCAGCGACATCAACGATGGATTTGGTTTACCTGGCGCCGTCCCCTCGCAACCCCCTATCATCACCTTCGTCCCAAATCGCCCAGCGCCGGTTTATACCTTCGTGCAAAACAACGGCACCCTGGCTTCCTCATACGACCCTCTCTCCATCCGACCATCTCCCTCCGTTGGTGATAATCCAGACCTCAGCGCTGCTTTGCTGCCAGCCCGTCGTGAAGCGACCACAGGACCTTCCCAAATCGGCACGGCGACCCACCGCCGCAAAAGTGTGGCCATCGCTGCACGGGCGCAGTCGCGTCTGAGTGCTAAACCGACCAGCGACGAAGTCCTGGTGCAGCGCCTCCAAAAAGGTCCCGTATCCGACAGACGCAAAGCAGTTGAAGCCAAGTGAGTTTGGGGGTCGACCTTGTGACGATGGCATTGACTGTCGAGTGATAGGAGATCCGGACAGCCCGTGGCCACGGTATCGTCGTCGACCAAGATCGCCAGTGATTTTCGGGAGGAACTACGACGTCTGCGGGGTTTCTGATGGGTTTTCATAGTAAGGAGGGAGTAGCCAGTATTTCTTGCGAAAAAAGTGTCCTGATATCAACCTGAATGTTGCTTGGAGAGCGAGTACAAAGGTCGACATACCCGAATTCCTGATTAGGAAGGTTCGTGTCGGAGTGCGGACCGATGCCCGCGAGCACAATTTCTCGGCAAAATGGAGCCACTGGGTAAGCAATACAGCCAGGAGGGAGCTGAAACTTGCAGGGAATGTTACTTGGGCACACCTGCATCCTTATGAGTGGTAATTTCGCCCAGTTTTCGACCTTGTGAGAGTGGTTTCGTTTTTGGCGGCACTCGAGCTTGGGTTTCCAACCTATTGCTGCGTCTCGTCTCGCCTTACCAAGGTCAAGTTCTGTTTCCTGCCAGAACTATCCTTAAATTTCAAGAGCCCTCAGGAGTACCAGACGGTTGTATCCAGGAGAATTGAGCTGACTCTGAGTGATGTGTGGTGGTGAGAAACGGAAATGAGGACAGTTGATTGAGATCAGATTGAGATCATGCAATCTAATCTCCTCCGGAACACCGGGTATTCCAGTCCTGGCTGACTAATTATTACATCCTCTTATTTCGCTTCTTTTCCTCTCTTATTTGCGTTTCATGGCTAGCCACATGGCTATGCGAAACCGTCTTGCGAGCACCTCGCCTTTCTCGAGAACAAGCGTATTGGCACGTGTTCCCCTGGCGCCTCCCACCCGACGTTGAACCGCACGCGCAGAGAATACGCGGGTTTATTTATTGCCTTCAAGAGTCGGATCCGCGCGCAACTGGAGCGCCAGAAAACCTTCTTTTTTCCTTGTAATCTTACCGTTGTATCCGATCTCGTCCGCTGAGAAGTCCAATAAATCTTGATTTGTTTTGTCTCATATTCTTCGAGTCTTCCTTCGAGTCTTCCCATATGTAAAAGATCATTTGAACGAGGTGGCAAACGGTGTATTCAGAACGGCAAACATTGTGATATTTAGAGCATCGTGAAGTACATGAGGAGCAGCAGGATTGGCAAGGGACATGGGAGCGTGCAACGGACGGACTATACGATGGTACATTGTACAGCGGAGGGAGGTAATC
This sequence comes from Mycena vitilis, assembly GCA_029203975.1. Taxonomy (NCBI): domain Eukaryota; kingdom Fungi; phylum Basidiomycota; class Agaricomycetes; order Agaricales; family Mycenaceae; genus Mycena; species Mycena vitilis. Next base: position 711,129 of record JARGYF010000022.1, on the reverse strand, counting down.
AAGAAGTACGTAGGCGTCGAATCAGAGCTTTGACTGCGAGCTGGTCAGCGAGGGGAAAAGAGGACGGGCGATGGCAACCTACGTGAGGGAAGGAGACCGAATCATGCCTGTGGCCGGGACCCATCATCCTCGTCGAGGCTGCGAAAGGACCGAGACCAGACCACCAGCGCTCCACTTGTTCGCCGTCAACGTGCGGGTTGGGATCTTGACCGATGGTCAAGGCTTGGTTCCAGAGGCGAGCGAGCTCGTTCTCCGCCTCCTGTTGGGGACAGACCGTGTAGTCGTAGACAAGATAACACTGGCTTCGGTGCGCGACGGCGTGCATTGTCGGGAGGACAAAGTCGAAGTTGGTGTAGCGTTCTCCACGCTGAAGGTCAGAGGCGCGGTTGCTACGAGTACCCCCGCAAAAAAATCAATCAACAATATATCGATGAGACGAGGGCCGCTCACGTTTCAGTCTCAAGCGCCGCGACCTCCATGTCGAGGGGGATCAAATTTTCGTTGGTGTTGCTGACAGACGATCAATTGAAAATAAATGTAGACGGAGGTGTGCAGCTCACTCAAGCGCCGGGATATCCATGTCAAGGCGGGTCGAGTCTGCGTCGGTGCTGCTGCAATATTCAATTGAGGGTATACGCAGTGCGAGGTGCGCAGCTCACCTCTCACCCTCAGGAGCCGCAACGTCCATATCAAGGGAGGTCAAGTCTGCACTAGTGAAGGTAGGTGAGTCGCTGCTGAATTGTCGGAACAAATCAGTGAAAATAAATAGGTTCGCTGATCACGCTCACCTGGGTTCACCCGTCTGGGAAGTCGCAGCTTTCAGTCGGGGGTCGCCGGTCGGGAGCTTTGGACTGTGGAGTCGTCAGTTGATATGCAAGGCGTGGGGGACACAGACACTTACCGGCCTCCTTTGCGCAGTTCCGCCATGGCCTTGTTGAATTCCTTTTGGGAGTGACGATGATTGCGCGGAAGAGCGCCCTCCGAACGACCCATCTCTGTTTTTCGCGGAGCCATTTTCAATGATTGAACACGTGGAATATTGCAAAGGTCGCCGCGTTTGTGACGCTGATGGAGGGTAAAAGAAGCAGCGGGAGTTGACTGTGGACAAGGATGTCAGTGCCGCCCGTAAATGAGAGAGAGAGCTGTTTGGACTCTGGGTCTCAAGCCAGCCCAGAGATCGATGTGGCCGCACTTCCAGGGTCGGACGCACAGTACCACACCAATCTCTGGGCTGGCTTCGCCGCGAGCACCAGAGGAGCCATACCTTGAACGGGCGCGATTGAGTAAAAGAGAGGGCGGGATTGAGTCAAAGTAGAGCGGGTCACATCGAGGTGGGAAGAGAAGTGGATTTGTGTTTGTTGCGCAGCCTATTGGCTGCTGATGGGGCTGTGCTGCATTTCTTGCAGCCGTCTGTCATTTTCTGCATCGACGCGTTGAGGATGTGTCACATCCGCAACACGGCGCAAACCTCGCACCAAGGTCGCCGCCGCGCCGAACGAAGAGTCAAACCGTCTCCGGCTGTAGAAAAAAATGTCGACCGCGCGTGCCAAGCGGCGCCGAAAAATCGCTGCGTCGGACGACGCCCCATCATCTCATCTCCACGTCTTCTCCAACGACGACCTCGACTCTGTGCCGGAGGACGCGCCCGGTGCCGCGGAAATTTTTCGCGTCTCAAACGATGGCAGAAGAGTTTATGCCCAGCAGATACAGGTCGACCCTCCGTCACCGATGAAGCGCATGCGCAGGGACCAGATGCGACCGCCCGAAGCGCCTATGGCGACATTTTTACGCTCTGACGCGGATGCGCAAGCTGCAGGATCATTTGACATGGGCGGAGAACGTTATCAGCTATTCACCGACGATGACACCGCGCCGCAGCGGTCCCCGTCCCCTCCACTTATGAAAACCAAACGCGTCGTCAAGCCCGCCGTAAGTCGGATCTTTTATTTTTGGGTCCTGGATTCGGCTGACGCGTTTTCCAGGACATTTCTTTGCACAATTGGTTGCCCAAGCGCGACGCGTACATCCAGGCAATGATGTTTCGCCACGGAACTGGGAACAGCAGCTTGGACCTGTGTCCCTATTGCGAGGACACCAATAACGGCCCCGCGGTCTTCCGCTGCCGCGATTGCTTCGGCGACGTTCTGTACTGCCGCGCGTGCACCGTGAAAATCCATCGTATGGTCGGGCCTTTACACCGAGTCAGCGTGAGTTTTTTTCTCTAAAAAAAATCCCGATCTTGGCTCGGTACTGATGCGGACTCAGAAATGGAATGGGAAATGTTTCGTCAAGACCACACTCGCGGGTATCGGCTTGCGCATCCAGTTTGGCCACCCACCGCACAGTCGTTGCACGGGCCCCGAGCCCGGACACTCGGACTTCGTATGCATCGACACCACGGGTATCCACACCGTCGCCGTCGATTTTTGCGGCTGCGAACATGCCCTCGCCGCCGGCCCCCCCGAAATCCAGCTTTTGCGGGCAGGTTGGTTCCCCGCGACACACGAACGTCCCCAGACATGCGCCACGTTCAATGTGCTCAAGCAATTCCATCAAGACACCCTGCAGGCAAAAATGACTATGTACGACTTTTACGGGGTCTTGGAGAAACTCACCGACAACACGGGAATCAAACCCCCCGACCGATACCACGAATGGATCCGCATGTGCCGCGAATACCGCCACCTCACGCTTCTGATGCGCGGTGGACGTCTGATGGCGTATGACTTTTCGGGCGTGGACGGGACAAAACAAGGTGAATTGGCCCTCGACTGTCCGGCTTGCCCCAGGCCCGGCGTCAACATGCCTGAGGGATGGGAGAAAGCGACGATGGAGGAGAGGTACATCTTTATCCACTTGTCCTGGCGCCCTACTAACCGTTTTGCCAGATTTTTGTATACGTTCTACGTCGCATTGGATGCGTGTTTTCGTCTGAAGCGGCGGCTCATCTCCAGCGAGCTGAAAGACCCCGATTTGGGCCCCGGTTGGGCATACCTGCTCAACACCATGCCTTACCGTGAGTATTTACGGGGTGTAACCGACCAGAAGGAGGTGCGGCAGTCTTATTTATTCTGGAGCGCGACACTGACAAGTTTGACGCAGATGAACAGCTGTAGCGGGCTGGCCGCTCTTGACTTCGCGAACACGAAATTCTCCCGAGGATACAGCACGACGGGGGTGGGGATGGGCGTGTGTGCGCGCTACGAGTTCGTACAACCGAACGGGGTGGGTGATTTACAGAGGGGGGAGCGGTATGTCCTTCTTCATTCTCCGCGCAAATAGTACATTGAGAAGAGCTAGGTTCGCGAACATGGATTATATATTCGCCAGCATTATGCACCACAAGCACCGACAGCTTTTCACCTTTGTCACCTACGACATTATGTGTAGCTGGAAGGTCAATCTGCGGGATCGCCTCACGAAGCTCCCGCCCAAGGTCCGGCTGCTGATCGTGATGGCGCTGATGCGCTTCGCGATCCCGAAGATGCACATTCATTCGCACACGCTCCTCTGTCAGCTGCTCTATTCCCTCAACCTCATCCTGGGTAGTGCGGAGGTCGAGGGGGAGGCGATCGAGCGAGCGTGGTCGGGTATCGGCGCGGTCGCAACGAGCACGCGCGACATGGGGCCGGGGGCGCGCCACGACGTGCTTGATTGCCAGTTTTCCTATTGGAATTGGCAGAAGCTTGTGGGCCTCGGTGCGTCTGTCTAGTTCGAGTCGGAGATTGCCACTAATACTTATTTTACAGTGGTATCATTGCGTCGCCGCGTGGAACGCGCGAAGGAGGAACTGAAGGAACAGATGGAAGCATTCGACGAGTTCTCCTCTCACCAGGCGGATCGTGTCCCGGAATGGAGGGCGAAGGTCCTTGCGTACGAGCTGGATGACACACTGGAGAGCCCGTATGCAATCAAAGTCGAAGGTAACCACTCGATCGTCTTGCGGGGTTAATTGCGACTGATTCTGTGCCGAAGGCCTCACCGAATCGCAGGTCCGTCTGCAATTCACGAAGGAGGAGGCGGAGGACGCGAAGCGCGGCCTGCCGTCGGTACATGATGTGAGCCCGAGCTCCTTCATCATCATGGGCTTGGATTTGGAGGAGGAGCAGTGAGTGACGCCCCAGGTTACAGGAATTGATTGCTGACTTGCCTATAGGCGTCGCGTGCGAGTCCAAGCTGAATTGAAGAAAGCCCAGACGACGGGGCAGCAAATTGACCTCGCCACAATACGCACAAAGCTCAATCGGGGCATAGCGCGTTTCCGAAAACTCCAGCAGACTTACATGCCAGCCGCGATCCAGGCTCTCGGCGCCCTTGCTCAACCCGCGAACACCCTGGCGGAGGACGTGCCGCTACTGCTCCCATCTGCGCTGTCGGAGGCCCAGCGCGAGCGCTGCATCCCCGGCCTGGACCACATCGAGGCGCTGTTGCGCGACGCACAATGCCGAACGGCCCTCGTTCGCCTGTGAAATCAGCTGCATATCAAGTCGCGGCTGCTCACATACAAGAAGAACCAGTCCCGGCACCAGGGCGCGAACACGAGGTCGAGGACAATCGTCAATCGCAACGAGAGCAAGATTCGCTTGCACTCGGAAAAGTACCAAACTGCGTGGGAGGCGATCCGCAAACTGAACGGGGGCGACGAGCGGATGATAGGTTGGAGGGTCTTAAAGCGTGACGACATCCGGTGCATGGAAGACCCAGAGGATTTACGGAAGAAAATAAAGGCGCGAGAAGCACAAGCGGCGAAGAAGAGGACGATGGTCGCGAACCTAATCGACCAGGGGATGCTCCCAGCCGAGATGGACGACGATATGGATTGCGACGACGTCGAGCCCATCCCGGGGGTCGAGCGCGGCCCGGAGAACCAACGCCAGGTGTCATGGATTTGGACGCTTGCTGGGGCGGACGGCACGGACGCAGGATTCGAGAACGGTACGTACTACCGCTTTGATTATAAGGAAAGACACTCACGCGCGCACAGCCCTGCGTGTGGAGTGGTCCAAGGCTTTCGCTCGTACACGACGGTGGACCGAGGAGAAGCGCCTCCTCAACGAGGAGTACTGCCGCACCATCGACTCGTTCAAGTGGGAGGCTGCGATGTGGGATGATCGTGCTGCAGTAGTGCCCATAGGCATCCTCTCGCGTGCTAATGCAGAGGGCGCGGTGGCGTATGCGACGCGCCATGCCGATATGTATCGCGACCTCAAGGAAAGGGCGGAGAAAACATGGACGGAGCCTCCCTTGCCGAGAGGGAAAAAATGTGCCCGTCACATTCCGTCCGCCGTGAGTGCGATGGAAGCTGAAGACAGGGCGGAGGACGCTGAGCGCGCGGCGCTCGAGCTGTTGCATAATGACGCGGAGTGGGACGAAGACGACGATGACGATGACGTTTTAAGGGGTGACATTGAAAGCGACGAAGAATACATTCTCGGGGGCGAGGGATACGACGACTGAGGAACACCCCCCGCCCAGCACCGCGCTCCGGCTTTTACGTGTTACTCTCCCGCTCTCCCTTGTGCGCATTCCCAAAACGCACCGTGCGCTGCTCCAACATACCTCCACCCGTTCCTCGCTTGTCGACGCTCTGTGCGCAAGCGCACCGGCCGCGTGCAGCCTGCTGCGCTTCCTGTTGGCCATCACGTAGGATTCTGGACAGCCTTCACGGATGCACGCGAGCTCACCCCTCCCCTCCTCCCTTCCGCAAACCGTTCCCATCGACACACGCACCGCCCCTGCGTGTCCGCCAGCAGTGTCCCGTGGTTAACCCATCCCGTCCGGGGGGGCAAGCGCTACGGTCGCTGACCCTCGGCAGCTCCTTCTGCGGATGTTACGTATAACGCGCGACGTGCGCCGCGGGCTCTCCACCGCCTTTTCGCCAGCAACGCCAGCCCGCTCCCTCAAGTGCTTTCCGGGAGCCTCCTTTCACCGTACGTGGGGAACGCGCCCGCGCTGCCCCTGCCCCGCTGCCCGGGTCGGGTCGGGATGCGAATTTTACGTGTAAATTCGCCCCGTTGCACGGGTATCACGTCAAGTGCTCGCTTCTTGCCCGCGCGCGACGCGCACCAGGAGGGGCGGGCGGTCCTTTGAGTCGAGTCCCCGTCATCTGCTGGCATCGCCAAGGCGTATGCACACGTCATGGGAGAGCGCAGGCCAGGGCGCCAGCGCAAGCAAGCGCGAGCCCGGGTCGATTCCCGGTATTGCACACATTACGTGTGTGGCGTGGACGGTGGGGTGACAGGCGGCGCGGGGCGGGCAAGGGGCGGGCACCAGAGAGCGGGTGGGCCGCCGTACTTTTTTTTACGTATGTACTTACACAATAGATCCCTGGCGGGTGCCATTCTCAAAAAAAAAAAAGAATTATGTATTCCTGGGCGGGCGGTGAGCGGGAAGGTGCGCCCATTGCGAGCGCGAAGGCGCGCGCTCGCAATGTACTCAGTATTTACGTGTAAGATTATTATTTCCCAATTAAACGGGCCTCACCGTCCATTTTGGGTCCCGAACCCGCTCCGAGCACCGCCACCAGCGAGCGGCAGCCCCAAGGCAGCAAAAGAATCAATGTTTGATTGATTTGAGCGATGCCGAGCTCGCGAGGATGCCGCAGAGGCAGTGTTGAACCGCCAAAACGGGTACCCAGAACATAACGCATTACGCGGTAGAGCCACAAAGGTAAGTTAACTAGTTATTCTAGGCTCATGAGGTGGGAAGCATTCCAACGTCGACCCGCTATCCCGTCTCCCGAGAGCGCCACCAGAACACACATCTCCTTTGGAAGAAGGAGATAAGCCGATAGCAATGTCGAATGACTTGACGGACGAGCAAGAGGGATGGGCTAATCCAACGCCAGCCGAGAAAGCCACGTTCGCCGCTTGGACATTGGAGGACGCAATAGAAGGGAGGCGCAACGTATTTGCGACAACGCGGGGTCAGACGCGCAAGGCGGAAGAAGCGGTCGTTCCAGCCTGGTCCGAAGACAAAGGAGAGAGGCAATCTCATCCTGCCGAACCGACAGTCGAGACTGGGGGGGGTATTACGTCGGAAACCAAGGCTGAAGAGATCCCGGACCATGAAACCGACTCAGACTCAGAACAAGAACTGGACTCGCTCGAAAGTACTCAGGAATATTGGGGGGCAACAAATCCACCGCCAAACATCCACGTGGGTATGAAGGAATCCTATCGCCAGGCCTGGTCAAAAGCATACGAGACGGACCCAGACTTCGAAAAGATTTGGAAGGACCCGAACGTCGTTGACCGCACCTGGAAGTCAGGCCAAAGATTCTTCAGATCAGAGGACGATCTTCTGTTCTTCAGAGACGCAGACTTCCAGCCGAGGCTCTGCGTTCCCAAGAAGTATCGATGGTTCGTTATGACAGAAGCTCACGAGGCTCCCTTGGAGTCCGCGCACGTTAACCCTACGAGGCTCTGGGCCAAATTGAGCGCCAAGTTTTATTGGAAGCGTATGAAGAGCGACATAGACGATTTCAGCTTTTCCTGCGACATCTGTCAGAAGACCAAGAACCGGAACTTCACACGCTATGGGTACCTTATCCCTAATCCTATCCCTTCAAGACCGTATGAATCGATTTCCCTTGACTTGATTGTCAACCTTCCGTGGTCGGGAGAGTACAACGCTATTTTCGTCGTGGTAGATCGACTCACCAAGCACGCTTCGTTCATCCCAACAACTTCCGGACTCACAGCGCAAGGCTTCGCCGACTTGTTCGTGGAGCATATCGTCTCCCGCTTTGGACTGCCCGATAGCATCATAGCAGATCGTGACCCTAGGTGGACGTCAGACTTTTGGAAAGCAGTGGCAGCCGCGATCAAAACCAGAATGTCACTTTCGTCTTCGCACCATCCCCAGCATGACGGTCAGACTGAAAACGTGAACCGCCAGCTGGAGACGATGCTCCGAGCGTACGTATCGAGGGACCGCTCGGACTGGGCCAAATGGTTGAAGCTTTTGGAATTTGCTTACAATAACAACATCCATATCTCCATTGGCACCACTCCTTTCCGCCTACTGTACGGCTTTACGCCAAAAGCTCCCCTGGACTTCCTTTTGCCAAAAGATCACGGCTCGTCAGCCTCCTACGGCATGAAGAAAGAGTCTAGTGATTACCTGGAGGCTCTACAAGTCCACCGGGAGAACGCGCGATTGGCTATAGCGCGAGCGCAGGAAGAGCAAGCCAAGTACTACAACCGTGGCCGTCGTGACGTGCCGGACTTCAAAGTCGGAGCTCGAGTGCTCATCAGCCCCCACTCCTTGGAGTGGAAGGAATCGAAGGGCGAGGGCGCTAAGCTGGTACAAAGGTGGATCGGTCCCTTTGAGATCCTTCAGAAGCTCAATCCGAAGACCTACCGGCTGAGGCTCAACGATAAGTACCCCGGGTACCCAGTATTCAGCTACGACCACATGAAACCCTACAAGGAGAGCCCAGATGAGTTTGGAGAACGCTCGAAGATGGACGACACTCGGGACGACCGTATCGAGACTGAAGAATACGAGGTGGAGAAAATCGTTGGAAAAAAATATGATAAACGAAGAAAACAACACCTATGGCTCGTTCGCTGGAGGAACTATGGACCGCAGTTCGACACTTGGCAGACTAAAAAGGATTTGCGCAACGCCCCCGAGATGGTACGCGCTTTCAACAGGTCTAGCCGATGAACACGTCCAGAAGATCCACCTGTACTATATTTATTAGCCGGACCGGGTCCGCGCTTGTACCGTGATTCCTTTCTCACCGCTGTCTATTCCTCTCTCACACCTCTCGTCGTCTCTCTCTCTCCGGCCACGGGACTTCTCCACGTTCCGAATCGACCCGCCAACAAGCAACGTGGACTGATGGTCGATACGGATAAGAACCTGCCTCAGCCGCTTTCTTTTCCCTTCTACTTCTTTGCCCTCAGTTGGTCAGAGAACTCCTCCTTTTCCTCTCATACCGTCGGTTGGGTGGTCTTCACGGATATCCGGCAGACTAATCCTCCTGACTGAGTACTCGTAGTTCCCGGATATCCGGTTGTTACAGTCTCTCATCGTCTCAATATAATGGATCCCTTTTCCCCTTTCTATGCGCCTTACTTGACCGATCCCTCTGGGGAGGAAGTCGTGCCCATCTGGAGCCGCCAAAAGAGCAACTGGTGGTGCTCCTTACTTGCGGATCCCTCGCAGATACCGGAAGCCGCCTCGAAGTACTTGGACTCGCCGCCTTTCCTGCTGCGCAAGCACACTTCTCCAGGTGTCCTTCGCGATCTGGACTTCACTAGCCAAGCGAGTTGGTACAACCCTGCGGAACACTGGTTGGGATGGACACCGACTTCGGCCCTCGCCCCGTCCCCGCTCAGTCCGGAGGTCGAGGATCCTATCGCATTCGTATTCAACTCCAATCCGGTCGACACCATCGACGAGTGGGCCAATATATACGGCTACGACTCCGAGAAAGAGCACGACGAGCCCAGCAGAGTTCCGGCCGGCGCTCGAATCGGCGAGACTTGGCAAGTCACGGCCACCTACGTCGGTAACCGGGTCTATGCGATCTGTAAGGGACTAGCCGTCGCGAACAGATTTTACTGCCGCGATGCTTGGCTCGGACACGTAGGCGATATTCCAGCACCCTTCGACGAGCAGGCTATGGCGATCTCTTATCCCTCACATGAGAGATGTCAAGAGGAAGCTGTCCGCGCGAGGCGCAATATCCTCAGCGGGTTAGCTTTCCTAGCTTGGTTCGAATCGATCCTACCGCTGGAGGACAGCGGGATCGCCGAGGACGACATTGAGTATATCAAAAGCCTTCGTCTCAAGGAGCGCCCCAAAGCCGGTGTCATGTATTGTTTGTCCCGGGACTACCACGAAGCTAACTTCCTTCACCTCATGGAGAACGGCGTCCCTTGTCACTACCCGTGGACCGCGAGCGAGAAGGAGGACCAAAGGTTCTTGCGACTCAGCCCCGAGTACTGGAACGAATACTCCGTCCTGCGGGCCAAGAGCGGTAAAGGACAAGAGGTCGACATTCGTCTGGCGCCGAGTTACAGCCAGTGGGAGGGGTCAATCAACCGTTACGATTGGTTCTTTCAGGACAACAAGGCTAGTAAGCGCGGTGGAGTCATCACGACCTTCTACCCTACCTGGGTGTACAAGGTCATCCACATGCGCTTGTACGGCGCTGAGGTGCTGGTGGATCGCAACGTCATCCGCGCATATGCCAAGAGGTTCAAGGCTGCTCACGCCATCGATGCGTGGGGCGAGGAAACCTGTGTCTTCTTCCACCAGAATCCTCTTGGAATAGACGAACCGTCCTTCGACCGTGTTTACCCCGTCGAGGAAGCCTACGAGTTATCGGACTTCAAGTCGTCGGATGTCGAGCGGCCTCAAAATGAAATAGACGTCTTCTACGAGCCCACCGTCCTCATCCGCGAGCGCAGCAAGAACCTGTACGCCCCACGTGAGGGTAGAAAGTACAATACGTACAACGGATTGCAGGATGCGCCCCTGTCCAAACGAGTGGAAGGAAGAAGCTCGGAAGCCTCAGAACGTTCGCAGTCCTCAAGAGGAGGGAGTCGCGCTCAGCCTGTAAGCAAGGCCGAGTCGCCAATGTCCCCGACGCGACGATCCGAAAGGGCTGAGGACTTGGGCATGGTCTCTCGCTGGGCTGCAAAGATCGCAGGTTCAGATCAGAGGCAGCGAAGCTCACGCTCCTTGAGTCCTCGTCCACGCTCCGAGGAAGAACGAGGAAGACGAGCGCGCTCTCCCTTCGAACCACGCCCCCGTTCGCTCAGCTCAACTCGCACCATGGACTGCGACAAGAACTCGTCGCAATTCGAGGATGAATATTCCGGTGTTCAGGGAAACAGCGGTATCGGACCCTCTCTTCCTCAGGACTCGGGAATCGCAGCAGGCCGTCTTCTGGGATCGAGTCCTTCTATGCGAGGAGACTATCGCCCTCTGTTCACCTCACGATCTAACGCAGTGGACGCTATTCTAGCCTGGGCCCCCTCCGTCACTGAGCTCGAGCCTCCAATTGCGCCCTACACGGATATAGAGTGGAACACGGCATGGCTTGATCGTGCCATCCTTGTCTGCAGAGACCCGCGCTCCTTGATCCGCCTGAAGACCTACGCCGCCTGCGTGGACGGCGTCAAGGTCATCGAAGACGTCCTGGAACTCGCCATCAGATTCGGAATACCATTCAGCCTGTTCATCAAGATGTGTGACGCGCGTCTGTTCAGGAACGCAGAAATCTCGGCTCTGCAGCGCTCCACTCTAGATGCCCTTTACCAACCGGGGTACGTCGACTTGGCTCTGCCACACGAGCGAGGAGGAGCGGCATTGTACGGCCGCTACCGCGCTCTCATGCTGCAGCTGCTGAGCAGGCCTAACGCTGTCGCTTTCATCAGCCAAGGAGGGATACTGCGTCTCATTGCGGAGTTCTACGACCCGGACCTCGTTCGCCGCTTCGCTCAAGGCCCCAGCCTACAAGTCTCCGAGTGCAACAAAGGAGATTCTTTCCTGCTCTCGAAGGACGACGCGGAGGACTTCTACACTACGGATCAAGTAAGCCCAAGCGAAGTCGCCATGCTTCTGGGTCACATCCCAGGAGACCAACCTTCCACGGAGTACACCCTGTGGCCTTCGCCCGCGACTCTGGAGAGCGAGAGCACGCATATGCGTGGCTACGTCTCGCACGGCGTCTACGCTATCTTCCAGAATTTGAAGAACGACATCCTCGTGAAGCAGAAATTCACTTGGTGCTCGACGGCTGACTGGAAAGGCTATCTCAGGACGGGCTGCAAGGGCCTCTACGCCCCTTCTGTTATACCGAAGGACATCGATTTCACGGAGGGCAAGAGATTGTTCGGGCGCTCATTCCCGGCCGACTGGTCGCACAAGCTCGTCACTACCATACGAATTCCGGAATTGTTCGAACCTTACCCGAGTCGCTCTGGCACGGAGATTAGGGGGGCTTTGTAAGGACGTTCCAATATGCGCACATATTTTTCTCATCTACAGTGTAATCTCCGATACTTTCACGACTAGCTACGATTTCTGTTTCCTTTTTAGGTAGACTTGTATTAGTCACGTCGCCTACTAAATGATCATCACTACACATTCTTATCACAAACCATCACCTGCATTGCAAGCAAGGCCCTCGTTCGAGTAGCTCCGAGCCCCTTGCTTGAGTGCGGTGTTGATTGTGCCCTATTGGTCATTCACGACTCACGACTCACGACTCACGACTTACGAACGGGATTATTTTCTCTTTTTCTCCTGACTCGCTCTCACGAATATTCGGAGAGTCGCAAGAAGCTTAGCTGGGAGCACGGATATCCGACTCCTTAAGCTTCTTGCAGAGTAGATCGTAATTCAGAGTCTTTACCACAATATATTCGTTAACGCGGACTCGTTGGACACGCACGTCGTCCGGTCACCTCTTACAGACTGGTTACCATTTCGCACCGGAATACTGGTAGGAACTGGACGAGGTTGGCCGCGACTCGCCTGTAATCTTCGACTGGTCATTTGAATATTTGAATGCCAAGCAAGCTGCAAAGCTGTACAGTAGCACTCGAGTCTATGTTGTCCACCACCCACGTCAAGCCCGCATCCCAGCGCAGACTCAAATATTCCCTGGCCAAGCCATCTTTGTGGTTTCTCCTGTTTGCTACCTTGTCCATCTCGTACCTCCTTTACAGCTGGGAGAAAGCTGCCCCTCCTTCTACCTCCTTTTGGATGGTTAGCTCCTGTGGCCTACACACCGAAAAAAGTGAAATTTCAGCTCGGGTGAACACCCAGTCGAAAACAAAGGTCTCAGCCCCAGTTTGAATGGAATCTCAAACCGTTGCTGGACACATTAGTTTCGACCGCAGTTTTGGCTGCAACGCGCCGAAACAATAAGTTTTGGGCCGGCCGAACACGCAAATCAGTAGTTTCGGCCGGCCAAAACTGCCGTCGAAACAATGAGTTTCGGCTATCTCGGCTGAAACGGCAGCCGAATGCACTGGCTTCGTTTGCGTGTTCAGCTGGCAGCCCAAACCAGTGTTTTCGACTGGGTGTTCGCCTGAGCTAAAATTTCTCTTTTTTTGGTGTGCTAGTCATACTCAGTTCGGGTTCTGCTGCTTCGTGTTCCGTTGGCCGTTCTTCGTCATCCTACCGCCTCATCGAACCCTCCATTATGTACCTCACTTTATTCATCAACTTCTGTCAGGCTGTTTTTTTTTCGCCCTGATTATTCGTAACATTGACGATCCTATGTGATATGCTCAGTCGTGTCCCAAAAGATCGGGGCTTCTACAATCCTCACTCGTTCGAGCCGCTTTTCTTGCTGGTGTACATCTCAATGTGCCTCCTCTGGCTCCACAACCACTCGCTGCACGATGCAGGCCGGTCAGACCGCGTCGTCAATGCCAGATACATCGTCGGGATTTGGAATGCAATCTGACCGGACGCAGCAAAGCGACTGGTACGCTTCTTTCTCATAAAACCTCTCCAAGATGTGGTCACGTTCACGGACGAAGAACAATCCACCTCTATGAGCCCAGCCCACGCCTTATCCTTAGGCATGTATACAATAGACTTATGTGAACATTTTGACTGTACCTTCGGCATGGGCTGCAGACGGAAACCACAAGCAGTTTTGGATGCACCGAATGCGAAATTTTTTTCTCTCTAACCAGTTCTAAAAATTTGCGCTGAAATAGACGCGGGAGTAATTCAGGAAGACTGCCCCATCGGAGGGGAAGAATGATAACGAACAAGCAGGCGGATCGATGTCCCCCTGCTATGTAGGACACGAAGCAAAAGTTGCATGTATGCACGGCCGTTCCCCCTCCCAGTTCTTTGTCTGAGTCCATGGTGTAAGCTCAATACTAACGCCTCTTTTCAATGCTTCTAATTTCCGTGTGGAACTCACAGGAGTGTACCATTGCATATTCTTCAAGAAAGAAATACGTGCCGCGGACAAATTGTGACGCCTTCAGAGAATGCGAATCAACAAGGGTCTCGGCTCGAACGGCCTGGTCAAGTTCGCAATGGGGAGAAGTTCTCAGAATACTTAGTACTCGATACACGACAACACCTGTCGCTATCGCGCTAGTAGTATCGCCCCGCCTCTACTGCTACTGCTACTGAGCCCAGCATCCGAGTGCGCCGCGAGCCCCAAGTGGTCAGAGCCGTGCATAGAGCGCCCGCCTCGCGGGTCCATGGGAGCTTGAGCCGCTGAGCCTTGGCTGAGCCTCACGGTGGATCCGGGTGGACGCGACATTGGTGTGCACGCTACAGCACCAGGCCGAGCCGGAGAGGTGGTGCCTTTGGGGAATGCGACTGCGTGCACGAGCCGGTGCTCTGTCGCAGCGTACGTACGCGTCGTACAATATCCAGACTGAACGAACGCGTCACCTCGACGATCATATCCGGAACGTGATGTGACCCGACGCGATCTCCCATAAGCCGTGACCGCCGAGTCTTCTTTAAGTTCTTGCTCTTGACCGCCATCTTCCTCTTCCTAGATTCCTCAATGAGTGCCCGGCAACCCTTCTTACCTGGGGGCGGTTTTGGACCCTCGCCAAGAGCGGCTCAGGCCAACGGCGCGATGCCCGCACCTCTTCATTTCGTCGCCGACCCTTCGAATCCTCTCAACGGTGGACCGGCTGGTGGTAGCGCGCAGGAGGATCTTATCGAGAATGCCGAAAATCGTCCCCTTAACATCGGTTCTTTGACCAAGGGCAATCGCGCCCCAAACCTCCCTGCTCGTCGCCAATCCATCCAAACCTCTGCTCGTCCAGCTACATCTGACCTGAAATCCATGCCCGCGCCTCATCCGGTCATGCGTCCCGGCACCTCTGACCCCCATTCCAAACCCAAGTCGAATGCTGTTCCGAATCACCGTCTGCAAGCCCATCACACTAACTCACATGCCATCGTTGCTCCTACACCTCTTCAGCCCCGCTCTGCACCTTCCCTGTTCTCGAACTCCTCGTCGTTTTCCTCTGCTTTCAAAACCCCGGCCCTTCCCGGATCTTCGTCGACCGACTCTCATGGCTTCCGCGCTCCAGCCAACGACCCCATGTCAGACGAGCAGCAGCAGCAGGTGCCTGACCAGACCGAAGAAGATGCCGTCTCAGAAAAATCCACATTCCGCCTCAAAACGCTTCCCTCTCAGCCTGGTCCGCACCGTACCGTGTTCGGCACACGTGCGGTGTCTGATGCGGGCGAAGACGACGAGATCTACGAGATACCCGAGAACGAAGTCGTGCGCGACGGTAGGAACAAGCGCGGGAGGTCGGAGGTTGATGACGACGACGAGCACGCGCATATGCAGGGCTATGGCGGGCAGGCGAAACGCTTCAAGGGACCACAGGTGATGCTCTTTGTACATCTTCATGTTTTTCTCCTCACCAGCGGTCCAGGCTGACGAGAACCCGTACCTCCGCTCCTTCAACGAGCGCAGCGATATGTATAGTCGCTCATCTAGCCCACGCGACGTCCAAGAGTATCCTCCTCAACAGCCCCGTCGTCATACCGCGAGCCGCGCGAGCAATCATTCCGCCCCTGCCGCCCACCGTTTTCCCCCTCAGTACCCCACTCCCGCACAGGCCTCAGAGAACCCTGCTCGTACTTCTGATGCCGACCGCCTCATGCACCTCCTCAAAGCAGATGGTCTCGATCTCGCCGTCGACACCCGCGTCGAAAAGTACACTCGTCTAGTCGAGAAGTGGAAGGGCTGCACTCGCGATGAGTGGATCGCCGGCGCTGACGGTCAAAAAACTTTCGTATCCATCCGCGCATCCTGTACTGAGTGTTTATTCCAGAACTGACGCAAAAATACGCCAAGATCTTCGACTTTGTGAGTTCCTCCTCCAGAATCCCCTCCCCAGAACTAACGCGTCGGATCTTCAAGGTGAAATCGCACATGGTGTCCGTGTTTCCTCCGCCGCATTATATTCCACGCTGATGAACTGTTCCAGAGACAAAGTTCGACTTTTTGGGAAATGCGACGAAAAGCTCGAACAGCACGGCGAGGTTCTGAAAGAACGCGACACGCTTCTGGCGGACGTGAAAGATAGGTTGGTCGCAGATAGCGGGACTGTTCTGGCCAAGTGATGTTTTCGTTGGTCTTTTATTCGTGCCGTCCGCTTTGTAGACTGCTCTTTGTCCCGTGAAAATTCCTCTTTGAAATCATGATTTTTCGGATACCGCGCTGCAACTTCGCAGCGAAAGAAGAAGGTTCACTCTCAACGAACGCAAAACGAACGTGGGAAATGTAGCGTGGGAACGGCCCTTTCTATTCTTCCTCATGTCTGGGTTCCGACCGAGTGAGGCAAGGGCCACCTGGCAGTACCTTGTCCACGGACCACCTATCTCATCTTTTGTTGAGGAGCGAAAAAGCAAGATCAAACCAGTCCAACCGGAAGAGATATTTGGTTCATGACCGACGAGGATGGCACCGCCGCGCAGGACGGCGCATCCAAATGCTCGAATAATGCACTCGTGTAGGCAACTGAGACGCTTGGATTCCGATATTGAACGCTGAACGTTGAGGAGGAGGTCGGCGTGGTCGAGCCCGCTTTCAATTTGGATCAGAACGAGCAAAGAACGAGACTCTGTGGCACAACTCCTTGCCTCAGGCAGTGTTGTCAATCAATGGCCATAATGCATGAGCCTCAGCTTAGATGGAAGCCAGGCTTCATAGAAACACAGCTTACAAGACAAACAGCAAAACGATCGATGTCTTCCACCACGATCGACAGGCGCCCATTCAGCGCAAACTGGCACTAGCCCTGTTGAAGGCGACTTTTTGGATCCTCTAGTACCTTCCCTCGTACATCTCGTACTTTCTCTACAGCTGGGAGGAAACGGCTCCTTCTTCTGAGCTCTTCGGTGATCCACTTCCTATGGTCTAGTCAGTTGCTCGGGGGCCTTGGCTCTTATGGTCGCCTCCGGCGGTTTGTCCCCCAGCTTCCGTCTCTTCGAGCCCTTGGCGATCTATCTCACCATAGTCATCAACTTATGTCAGGCTTTTTTCTCTGCACTGCACTCCTTACATTAATGATCATATATGCTTAGACCACGTACGCGAGAAGCTTGAGGGACACCACACATTCTACGATCCGCACTCCTCTGAAGCGCTGTTCTGGCTCGTAGTTGTCATCCCAATATTTCTACTCGGACTGTGGGTTAGTGGGCTGGAACTGGTGGGGAGACTCGATCGCGTCGCCATCGTCGTCGTCGATACCAGATACTGGAACAGACTGTGTAACAGACTGCTGAACTGCAGACGGCGCTCAGTGAATGGTGTGCCTCCCTTTCTCAGCTGTGAATCCATTGCTAACTCGCTAATAAGACTTGGACCTGAATATGGATGAAGGACACTCCGATGCACTGCACATAGAACCCGCGGACGCCGTTTAGATTGTGTGTTTCGCATACCCGGCTCTTTTTTTGGCTCGGGGATGATTCCGGCATCGTTCGACCTGCACGAGGTACCTCGAAGCATATTGTACGCAAAACCGAGACAATGACAGGGCGCTGCGGGTGGATGCGTCTCACATAAGTACGTTGTCCTTGTGCTCGCTCTGCGATGGGAATAAATCGGGTCGTCGACTCGTTATTCGGGCTACCTCAGCACTGTTCTGACTTGAAACCAAATCGAATGCACTCTCGCCCGGTCAAGTGAGAAAGTATGGCGAATATAGAACGAAACACCCAAGCTAAAAATTGACGAGCATCGGCGCTTTCTTCACCCACTTGTTCTCGTCAATCTCCTTCAAAAGCCACGCAGCCATGCTCGCCCTACTCAGGTTGAACGAGTTCTTGCCCTCGTAGTCGGGACCAATCACGCCCGCCGCCACTCGCAAATCCACCGACTCCTCCGTGAGATGCGGGACGCGGAAGACAGTCCAGTCGAGATCATCTGCTGCGGCGACCGTCTTGCCTATCGCGACCATCTCCGCATTCCCCTGCGGCACAGCGACCTTGGGCATAAGGCTATACAGCGTCCATCCCCAGGAGAACACCTCGGCCGGGTCGGGGGAGAACGACGGCGTCGACAGCGCGAATATGCGCTTCACGCCCTTCGCCCGCATCACCGAGAGAATGCCCGGGAACGCGTCCGCAATCGGCTGGGCGATGAGAGTCAGCGTAAACGTTGGCAGGACTGAATACGCGCATACCGTAGTGGTAGTGCGAAGAACGAACGCGCTGAGGGATACGTACGCGCCCAAGAAGCTGACAACCGTGTCGACGCCGTCCATCGCCTTCAATAACGCGTCTTTATCACTTAGGCTACCCTCGACGACGCGCGTCTGCTGTTCTACTCCCGCGGGGAGCTTGGCGCGCGACCGCACCAAGAGGGTGAGTTTGGGCGGATTCGGCTGGCTGAGGGCGACTTGAATGAATGCGAGGCCGCTTACGCCTGTGGCGCCGAGGATGAGAATGCTGGGAGACATGTTGATTCCTTCACATTGAATGTCGGGCAGCTTTTATTTGGCTTTTATCTTGTTCACTTGCGCCGCGGCCGGTATACCACATTATCAATCGCTACAATCTCCGTCAGCCCTCAGACAAATCTGTGTGAGTCATGAATTGAATTCAATTGCAGCACACGCGCAAAGAGCAAGCATGTAGCTCACCAGCATTTAGACGTGGATGTGGAAAGGCTCCAAATTGTGTCGGGTAAATGGTTTCTCTGGGGGTATCACAATCGCGACTTGGAAATGGACTCAACCTGAGCGCGCAACTTTAGGCTGATTGCAGCAGCTCGGAGTTCGTGTAAAAGGTGGACGACTCGATTAACAGGACACTAAGTACGTACACCATCTACAGAAAACATATACAGTAACAAGATGACAAGAAAAAAGCGTAGCAAGAAAAAGCGCTCGAGAGGGACCTAAGGTTACAAGATGTATGCGTGCGGATGCTTCTACTAGAATGCAGTGAAAATGATTGTCTCGTATCGTGCGTGGTCGTGTCTATGATGCGGATGAAGGGAAGATATCAGTCCAACGATGATGCAATACAGTGGGGGTATAGCAGAACAGGTGGTGTATCGCGGAAGACTGACTGGTGCTCGTGGGGGTGCCCGCGTCTATACGTGGAGGTGTAATGTAAGATGCAATCAAGGAAATTAGGGCGCGCGTCCAGGGAGACGCGAAGATGTTGGGTGAATAGGATATGCGGCAGGCGACGTGAGCAACGTGTGGGTTCATCAGAAACGGAGACGAGACGAGACAATTTTGGTCGTGAAAAGCAGCGCAGTAGACGCATCAAGAGAATCGTGTGGTCATGATCGTGGTCGGGTCCCGAGACGCGAATAAGTATCGGTCAAGATGTGAGCGGTCGACGGAAAAGAGTTTTTTTGGCGAGTTTTCTGAGGCATGGTTTCGGGCGAACGAAGCACGAGAGATAGGGAGAGAAGGAGCATAGAGATAGGGGAGAGAAGCATATGGAGTGGAACGACGGAGTCATTTACCACCAGCTTCCACCTCCACCACCACCACCTCCTCCACCGTAAGAGGACGGGCCGCCGTAGGAAGAAGTACGGCCTCCTCCACCGTAACCGCCTCCCGAGCCGCCATAGCCGCCTCCCGAGGATCCGCCATATCCGCCGCCGCCGCCTCCACCGCCGAAAGAACGGACATCCCGTCCACCTCTCGATGCTCCCCTCGACCCGCCACGTCCGCGGCCGCGGCCGAAGCTCGAGCCTCCGAAGGACGCCTCATGCGCGACGGTCTCCAGCCAGGGCGGAATCTCCTGGTTAGCCTCACGCAGGAGCTCGACCAGCTCGCGGACGATGTTCTTGTTGCCGCGGTTGAAGAACGCAGTGCTGACACCCGTGTTACCGGCACGGCCCGTACGACCGATGCGGTGCACATAGTCGTCGATGTCGCTGGGGAGATCGTAGTTGACGACGTGCGTGACGTTGGGGATATCCAAACCACGGGCGGCGACAGCGGTGGCGACCATGATCGGCGTGCGGCCCGTACGGAACGTCTGCAGCGCCATCTCACGCTCGCGCTGGGTGCGGTCGCCGTGGATGGAAGTGGCGGGGAGGTGGTTGGCCATGAGGAAGTCGCTTAGCATGTCCGCCATGCGCTTCGTCTCGACGAACACGAGCGTGAGGCCGATTTGGTCCTCCTTGCTTCCGACGGAGGCGAGGATGTCTAGCAAGACGCTGCGCTTGTCGTTGTCCTCGACGTACTCGACCTTCTGGGTGATGTTCTCCGAGGTACTTCCAACACGTCCGACGCTGAGGAAGACGTATTCCTTGAGGAAGTCCTTGGCGAGCATCTGGATGTCGCGGGGGAAGGTGGCGCTGAACATGAGCGTCTGGCGCTCGTGGACTCCGGGCATATCCTCTCCCTGTACGATGCGGCGAATTTGCGGCTCGAAACCCATGTCAAGCATGCGATCAGCCTCGTCGAGCACGAGGTACTTGATGTTAGCGAGACTGATGCGCCCACGCTCGATGAGATCAACGAGACGACCGGGGGTAGCGCTCAGGAGATCACATCCCCGTTCGATGAGACGCAGCTGCTGGTTGATGTCTGCGCCACCATAAACGACGGCAGGGCGCACCCAGGAGCGATACGCAAACTTGCGGGCCTCCTCGTGGATCTGGGAAACAAGCTCACGGGTAGGTGCAAGGATGAGAGCGGTGGGGAACGCCTTGCGGGAGCGAGAGTAGCCGAGCTGGGACTGGGGCTGCTCTGGCGGGGGACGGGGGCCTTGAGTGAATGATGCCGAAAGGATGGGGAAAAGGAATCCGCCTGTTTTCCCAGAGCCGGTCTGTCAAAAGATGATCAGGATGTGATACTTTTTTATGATGCAAGGGAAGAAATACTGACCTGTGCACAAGCCATCAAGTCTCTGCCATTTGCGACGATGGGAATCGAGTACTTTTGCACAGGAGTGGGGTTGGTGTACCGGGCATAACCGATGTTTTCCAGCAGGACAGGGTCCAAAGGCGGGGAGGTGAACTGGGTGGTCGGCTCGGGAACGTCTCTGCCGGTAGCCTCGACGGGGATGTCGTCGTATTTTTCGAAGTTGATACCGGTGTGTTGCTTGGAGGAGTCGTCGGCTTCACCGAAAAGCTCCTTCTCGATACGCATGTTGCGCGCGCCGACGACGTGCTTGCCGTCCTTCCAGATACCAAACCCGAAGGTCTCGCGAGGCTGGGAAGGCGCCGAAGACCAGTTAGGGGCGGGACTGGAGTTACCCCAGCCTCCTCCTCCACCCCCACGAGGGGGCGAGGTAAACCCGCCTCGGCCTCCGCCTCCTCTGTCGTAGCCGTTGGACCCGCCATAGCTGCCGCGGGCAGCGGGCGGTGTCGAGGAGCGGGAATCAGCCCAGCCGTTCCTATGGTGGGTGAGTCAGCGGTTCCGATAAGAGCAAAAAGACAAAGAGAAAAGGCATACCCGTTGGGAGGGGTAGGAGAAGAAGCAGCCCGCTGCGCGCCCCTCATGTGAGGGGGAACATAAGCGGACTTTGTGAGTCCCATGTCAGCTGGAGAAGAAATGAGCGAAAAATATGGGAAAAAAGGCGGTGACGACGTACAGAATTGGGTCTCAAGACCCGTAGAGCCATTTACGATTCCATTTGTCATATTATGGTGAAAAACGGGAAGAGAGATGTTTTGTAGCGTCGAAAAGAGAGAAGAGTTCAATCTAAGGGTGATGGTCGAGACCAAGAGCAGTGGATCAGAAAAAAAAGTACCCCGCAAATGATATTCTCACGATCACGATTGGATGACGGCCACTCACTGCCGCAACCCAACCGCAATCTACTTTGGAGACCAACTAAATAATCGACGTTTGAACTGCCATGGTAGCATGCAAGCTCCACGTCTCATTGACCTTTGAACTCTAAAAAAACGTGTGTCTCCCAATCTTTTGGACGGGATTAACAAGACTCGGACATTACTTACCTTTTTAAACCCGGTACATCCCCTTTAGACCCGGTACATTCCCTTCAAACCCGGTACATGCCCAACGCGATGTACCGGGTTTGTTGAAAGGTCGGTACATTTCGCCGCATGTGGTTTGATCGCCGTGATGACGATCTCCCACGGCCAACCTCCGTTCTTACACTTTGGGAGTGGTTCACCAGGGGTATTATTTAAAATCAATGACTGAGTATGGGATTTTTTCATGGGACCCCCCATGTTCATGAATCTCGGCGCCGCGAAAATCGCACGTGACCTATTTGTCAAAAAAATATTCGCTGCCGATGCGCAAAGACCCTTGTACACTTTTTTTTGGTTCCCAAATATTCTAAAGATGAATCTAAGCAAATATGTCGGTGCCACAGCCCTTAGCTACCTGTCCCCCACATTGGTATAGGCAAAACAACTTAGTTCATCATCGATTCTATGACGTTCGGAATGTTGCATAAATGAAACTTGAATAAGTTTTTGTCGGTCCAGAAAACATTTTTTGGTTCAGATTTCAGATTGGTGCTGTACTGCATACACAGCCAGTATGCAAGCATTACGTGACTATTCTTCAAGGGATAGACCTTGAACATGAGGAAAGGCAACCCAACCAACCACATCAGGTCTTTTGATGGGGGCCGGGAGTTTCCGATGGAGGCAGAAAAGTTGAAACAAAGGTTTGCGGACTCTGGCTGGCCTATAGCACCTTTGCTTTGGATACTGACACGTACTGGCGACTGAAGTTGACTTGTGGTTCCTCGCAAGATATTATTAGACATGCGGAACTTTCCGGAGTTGGCACGCTGCCAAACTTCCAATGAAAAAGTCATTCGTACTCACATCCATACCTTTCGCTTCCCACCAAAGCGACATTTTCCTGCTCCTCCACCATCCCCTTTATTTTCTTCTTGCCGTGCGCCCACCGGCAAATCCCGGATGCCATCAAATTCACTCAAACCATGATGTGCATCGCCTTACTGACTGAGTCCTTCAAGAATATGCATACATAGCTCCCATAGTATGCATAGATACAGTGAAGCTGGAACCTGGGACCTGAGCCAAAAAACACTTTCTGGAACTGGCAAAAGTTATCTCTATTTTATTTATGCAACGTTCTGAACGTCATACGATTCAACCACACATGTACATAGAAGTCTAAAGACTACAATATTTTATGAATAAAGGATTTTAGGCGGTCTATGCCTGGGGAATCGTAAGTTTGAGAGGTAGAAATGGACAAGATTCAGGTACCTCATTGGCTTTTTGTTTTCTTACGGGGCTACTCCGAAACGTCACCTTCTGCGAGGCGCTTACGCGCCGTTGGAGCGTATTCAATGAATACAACTGATGGCTGCTGGGGTCTCGATACGTCCAAGGTTAACGACGATAGCGGTAGGAGTGCGAAGGATCGGATAAATGGCTGCCGGGACCATACGATACTCGACACGCTCAACGGTTAGCCTCTGGTTTACGCGAAACTCCCCAATGCGCACGAACGATGTGCAGTCGTCTTGCCATACGGTATCGGATTCTTCCAAATCTGACAAATAAAATCAGCGTTGAATCAGAGGTGAGCTAGCATCGTCTTTACCATCCTCTGGGCCGTTGGACGGTTGGTTGGTGTCGAAATCATCATCACTATAATAATCCTCATCTAGGAATATGAGCGGCGGAAATAGACAAGACAAACTCGCGCACCAGGTGTTTTTGAGGACAGAAATGTGAGGCCTTCATCATCATCAGAGAAGGGATCAGAATCTAGAGGAATCACATTGGAAACAAAAGATCCCGTGCACAATAAACCACATACCGGTTAGTGGGACCACACTGGAAGACCGGGAGTTAGGCTGAAGCGTGGCAATGACCTCGACGTCCGAATCAGCGGCATCAGGCTCCGAATCCGGGTCTGAGAGGAGCTCAAAAACTGAGAAAAGTCAAGACCAGAAGGAATAGAACCACCGTATAGGTACGCACCTTCTTGACCATTCTCATTCAGCGCGCGCAGCTTATTCGTGTGGGACAGTACTTCCATCGGGTTCTGTTTTCACAGCACCAGCTGGCTCGGAGGCTATGAACGGCGCCATGGCTTCGAGTTTGACGCGTGTGGGAGGCGCGATTGCGAGCAAGAGGCTGTCAAGGTATTCTTGGTCGGCAGGCGCGTGTTTTGATCGTGGCTCAGCAGTGTTTTGATCGTGGCTCAGCAGCGGCGGGCATTTCGACGCGCTTTTGACGCGTCGACGACGAGAGGCAACGAGGGTGGTGGTGGGAGGAAAAGCAGATGGGTAAGCAGGGGATCGTACACGTGCGACAATCCAAATGGGGCGTCAGCCGCTGTGCCGATACACGGTACATTCCAATATGGAAAGTACCGGGTTTGATCTCAAACCCGGCACATTATGCAGAATGTACCGTGACTGATTGACATGTACCGGGTTTGAAAATGTAAGTAATGTCCGTGTTTTGTATGTACTCTCTTTTGGATCGGTACTCAAAAGAAAAAAGCCAATGGGTCGATGACTCAAAGCTACTAGTACTCAAAGCCGGTAACACCCGTGCAGATGTTACACGCGCCAGCAGTAGTTGGGAGATGAAGCCCTGCCAGCGACGCGAACCAGGAACTCGAATTGCTCGTCTCTTCCCTTCAACGAGACTCGTCAATGTCTGCTAGAACATTCCAGTGGCTGTGCCCCTAATTGGTTTTTGACTCAAACCCTCAATAAAGTCACCGAGCGGAACCTAAATTGACCTACGTCCAGCAGCTATAAAAGCGCGTTACTCGCTCCAGGTTTTTCTTCAAGCCCCCATGGTTAAACCAGACTCGTCAGTCCGTTTTCCGGCGGTGTTTTGATACCGACTGACGGCCATCTAGGAGAATCCACGGTGATATCAGTGGCGTGCCCATCGGGCTGATGTTTGCGGACCGGGACGATGTGTTCCAATCTGGATTGCATGGCCACCCCTTGGCCGGAATATTCGGAACCAAGGACCAGGGCGGCGCGTTCTCCATCGTGCTGAACGAGGGGTACGAGGACGACGAGGACACGGGTGAAAGCATGTGAGTACTCGACCCTCCTTTTCTCCTTTGACGCTAGCCTTACATTCAACAGAATCTACACCGGCGAAGGTAATTACACTGCTGAGGCTCCTCGACGCGTCAATAACGTGTACTATTCTCAGGTAAAGGAAAACCACCGCCAGGTCAACCTGGCAAGCCCGGGAATGTACAGCAGGGTCCCCAGAACCCCAAGTCCACCGGCAACGCTGCGCTTGCGGTGCGAAGTCACAACTGGGTCATGGATGTACATACTGATTTTACCCCCGCAGCAAAATGTCATATCTGGCTACCCAGTGCGCGTAATTCGCGGACCAGAGGGAAACATTCGCTACTGCCCTATGCAAGGGTGCGTCGCGGTGTCTCACTTCAATTATACCTGCTCAATAAACGAATCACCTGCAGGTACCGTTACGACGGGCTTTACAACGTTGTCAGGGTTTGTCTTTTACCTTGCTATATCCATAGATCGGCATACTAAGGCTGCGCAGGCGTACGTAGAAGAAGGCAAAGCCGGCTTCAAGATGTGCAAATTCGAGCTTCAGGTGAGCGGTCCCTACATTCATTCTCCCTTTGTACTCTACTGACCCCTCTGCAGCGTTGCACAGACGTCGTGCAGGAGCCGCTCCCTCTCCATATCACGGGCGTAGGGCACACAGACAAATACTGGTCCCCCAACAACGACCGCGAGGCTCTCGCGGTCCGCAAGCGACGCGAGGACAGCGTGCCGGACACCACGACGCCTGCGCAGACGATCCAGCAGCGGAACCAGGCCATCACGGGCAAGAAGCGCTTGCCCGCGGACCTCAGCTTCAAGAAGAAAGCTGCGGTCTGAAATACGTTTCGCGTCTTTGATTCCCCTTCCGTCCCTGTGTATTTGTAGGAAGGGCTTTTTAACTAAACTGTACAACTACATATCTGCTCTGCGTTCAATGAATCATCTCGGGTACATGCGTGTGGTCTAAGCGACGAATATAAGTGCCCTGATAGAAACAACAATTTGTATCCTCTATTCGCTACAAGCCAAGATAAACTGTTACGATACACCTCAATCCTCCGCGCCCTGCTTCGCATGCACCGCGTCCCCGATATTCCCGGCCGCAAGCGCCTCAACCGTCGCCGCAACGCCCGCCGGCTCCCCCATCTCGCCCTCCCGGCTCTCCGCGCTCGTCTGCCGCGCAGGCGGCTGCACACCCTCGCCGTCCGTCGCCCGCAGCCACTCCATCTCGATCTCGACATCTATCAGCGCACTCCCGACGCCCAGCGGAAAGTCCACCTCCTTGCGCGTGAGTGTGAACTTCGCCGGCGCCTGCGGTGAGGTGCCCGTGGGCGGCGGTTGCGGCATGTGGAACGCGGGGACGAACCAGAGCCAGCACATGAAGACCTGCGGGCGTGTTAGAGCAATACGGTTGTGCAGCGAAGCATGTATGTATGTACCTGGCCCATGTACACCTGCTTCGAATTAGCTTTTCTATCTCGCGGAGATTGTGAGAGACGGACCTTTACGCGAACTTCCCGGCCAGCGTCGAGGACAACGCCGTGCTCCTTCGCGCTCGGCGTCACGTCGTTCATCGAAGTGGTCTCGGAAGCCGGGAGGTCAACCTCGTCCGTGTTTGGTCCACCTTCCGATTCTGCAAGCGAGTCGCGAATATTGACCCAGCTGTTCTCCGACAGCGGATGCAGCGTGTACGTCAACACTTTCCCCTCCTGTGAAATGATTTGAAAAAAATGCAGACCAAAAATGCGTGGGCAACTGACCTCTGTCGTTGTTTTTGTCAACGAATTGTCGCTCGTGGCCCCAAGCCGCGCAAAACTCCTGACCATCTTGCTCTTATCCCACTTGCCCTTGTCGTCAAACACATCGCGCAGCGTCTCCCCATCCAACTTTCCCGCGTCCTTCCTCAGCCGGCCCATATTCCCCGCCTCATCGCGCGTATGCCGCTCCCACTTCTCCAGCAGCCCGACAAAGTCGTCGTCGTACCGCGCGAGCGACACCCACACATTCCCGTTTCCCGCCGCCGTCGCCTGCGCAGATCCTGCCTTGCCCACCCCCGTGCGGTCGAGCATCGCCGACGCCGCGCGCACGATGTGCATCTTCAGCGCGCCCGCCTCGCGCATGCGCACCGTGATCTGCGTCACGCGCACCCGCGGACGGCGGTTTGGCGGCTCCGGCACGGCAGGCCAGAGGTGCGTGGGGGCCTCGTGCGCGAGGAGTAACGCCCAGTAGTGCAGCCAGCGGCGCTGGCTCGGGATGCTCACGCCCTGCTTGACCTTGGCGTTCTCGCCCGCGGGCTTCATGCGTCGCGCGGTGTGCAGGTCGAGCACGGCTTTGAGCGAGTCGGGGAATGATTTCTGGGGCGTTTCGGTGGCGGCGGGGGACTCGGCGATGGACGGGAGGGGCGACGTGGTTTCGGCCTCCTCCTCCTCGTGCTCGATGGCCTCCATAACGTCGTTGGCACGAATTTTCGCCCATTCTGAGGCGGTGTGGCTGCGCTCGAGCTTCGGAGGCGTCGGTTCCTGGCCAGAGGAAAGCAGATACGTGCATGCCAGGGTCCCAGATCTCCCCTTTCCGGCTGTACACAGTTGGTAAACAGAGGGACATAGATAAAGACGCGAATACCTTTGCAGTGTAGAACAATCACTCTATCTGGCGAGCCGTCCAACCAATCCGCCATCTCTCGGGCCGCCAGGGGCATGATTGCGAGCGGGGGCGCACTGAGAGGACGATAAATTCCCCCAGATGCACAGAGAGACGCAGCAGACGCACTGGTGGTCCGGGAAGGGATACCGGCTCACCCGTCCGTCGAAGAAGCTCGCCGAGTACGAGTTTTCGCGGATCGGACAGAAATTAAAGACCCAGAAATTCTTGCCGTGTCGGTGTTCGAGCAGCTTTTTCGCGTCCTCTCGATTGTTGCGGTAGAAACTCTCGAAACCCTCAGCTGGGTAGCCCATTATTATAATGCGGTCGGTTAGATAGACGAGATCTAGCTCCAGATTGAGTTTGTCGTCCTTGAATCTGCTCTTGCCCCCAGAGACCAAGCGTCGGATATAGTCAGTCATTGCGATGCGAACGAGGAGATGGTGGAGAAGATGGTGGAGAGAGAAAGAGAGTGCTCCGGGCAAGAGGCAAGAGGCTTGGGAGTGAAGTCATGATGATGGTGCGATCGTTCTGGCAGCGCATCAGGAGTGCTCCAAATAATGCCGATTCCCGATTACACGCCCAAAGCTTAAGGCGGCGCAATGGCCTATATATCTTGTACTCAACGCGCGCAAGCTCCAGAATCTTTCCTCGACAGATTTTATCATCGCTGCAGAGCAACTATTCAAATTAATGCCCAATACCTTCCGCCGTCGTATCCTTCATCGAAACGTTTACATCCTCTTCGCTCGCGTTTTGCGACTAGAACATCGGATACGAACTCGACGACCAGCCTTGGTGGTTGAGGCGTGACGCGCTGTTCATGCGGATGACTTTCGTACGAGCTGGGACGCAACTTGGGGGAGCGAAGCCGCGGGAGACGGCGGAGGGTTTCGCGGCAGGAGTAGACCATGTTGTGTTATGCAGGGGAGTATTTATTTATCAGAATATTCTCCTCCAGTCGTCATAGATTATACAGGATGCGTATATTACCTTCAGTCTTCAAAACCGCCGCCGGGGCCCTCCCTCATCTTGATTTCCAAAATGCTAACCAATCACAAACCTGGGCGCGTACACCCTTTAGAGCTAGACGTTTCTCGGTGAGCGGGAGATCTGCAGGCGGTCGAGGTGCACGTACCGAAAACCACACATATACATATCCATGCATTCATCAGCTGGACGACGTCTCTAGAGCCGATAGGTCTCGGCCATTCGGGGTGCGTAAGAACCTCGACGAGGGTGAGCATGGCAGAAAACGCCATGGTAATGGGGAACGTCCTACGCAGCGATGGCGGCTATAAGCTAATTCGGATGCAAGGGCACAAAGAGGAGACACACAATTGATAAACTAGGAGTCGTTGGATGTGCGGCGTTGACATCGGAATACAGGCCAGGTGCGATACTCCTGAACAAAGGAGATGAGAGAAGTGGGGAGGGGAATTAAGCGTAGACAGACTCGAGGGCGTAGTGCAGCTTTCACGATAGCTCAATCGGTACACGTTGTCGTCGTCATTTTCGTCCGGGTCCTTGACGTCGAGCTCCAACGTCACCGCTGTGTCGTGCCCCTCGCTGGTGCCGTTGCTGCTGGGAGGGGTCTCGCAGGAGTCCTGATCCATCCATGGGCGGGGGACGTCTGGGATCGCACCACCGTCGACTTCGGTCTCGGTCTCGGTCATGGTCCCGGTCTCGTTTCCGGGCTGGGGTTTGTCGTCAACAGTCAACGTCGCAAAGGTCGGGAACGTCGTGGAGGCACTGGAGGTCCGTCCGTCGTCGTAAGGATTCGGGCTCGGATTCGGTGACTCTGGAGGAGGGGTGAGCGCTTGTGTCACGGATTGCAACTGGCGCAGAAAAGGTAGATGAAAACTGAGGCGGCCAGGGGTCTCCGCTTTCGCGGGAAGCGTGAGATCTGAAGGCCTAAGACGAGAAGAAGGGATGCTGATTCCGCTGGGGCGCGACGGCTTGAAGGAATGCTGCTCGCTGTGTCGATCCCGACGCATTTGACGAGGGAGTTCGTTTTCATCCCGACGAGCGCGCTCCACGTGTTTTAAAGTGCGCATGACACGTCTTGCGGAGACCACCGAGAAATACGCGGCGGGGGGCAGCATCAGTATTGTCGGAAGGACGTCCCCTGCAAGGCGAACTCTGTCGGAAGATAACGTCAATGCCGTCGGTAAGTTTGAGAGGGTTCGCGAATTACAATAAGTGATGGGTAGCGTCACAGCGCAAGCCGTCAACGGGCTGAACAGCATCGAATTTGAGGACGAGGGCAATCCGCACAGCAGAAGAGACAAGAGGGATTCCAATGACTGGAAGAAAATATATTGGGCGCCACTGGAACCTGCCGCGTGTGTTAGTTGATGACAAAAGAGGGAAACAAGGAACGCACCGGGAAACGTCTCCCCATTGCTTAGGCTTGAGTACTTGATGGCAGACGGCAATGCAGAAAGCCAGGCATGTTCCTCCGATTATATATAGCCCCAGACTCATTCCGATGGTTTGCGCGATACAGAATGCACGGGGCATACTATACGGGTCCATCCGCCAGATGATCCCTGTACAGGCCATAAGGATCATCCTCAACCTGAACGATATTGGCAACTTACCGAGACAGAACATGCCTTGTTGAATGACCAACCCAATGCAATAGCCGGCGGGAGCCCAGCGACATCCCACAGTAGCGCCGATGGCGGCGAACGCCAGC
Source organism: Mycena vitilis (assembly GCA_029203975.1). Classification (NCBI taxonomy): domain Eukaryota; kingdom Fungi; phylum Basidiomycota; class Agaricomycetes; order Agaricales; family Mycenaceae; genus Mycena; species Mycena vitilis. Next base: position 680,810 of record JARGYF010000022.1, on the reverse strand, counting down.
ACAGAGAGAAACGTGCCTTAATAGAGGACGCGTTAAAAAACCTGTTGCGGTGCGGACTGGGCTGACTTGCCGATGATGGACAAAACTAGCCAGGCGACCTTCAGAGCAAAGGGCAGCATGGTGCTCCCCGAGCTCAGTACCGCTGGGACCGGGTGGCTTGGCCAGGAATTTCGGAAGGGACAAAAGAGAAATTCGAGCGCTTACATACAGGCTCAGACTGTGAAATCGACATCCTCACAATCAAAGTGTGCGCCGACTTGCGACAGGATCAATATCATAACGGCATCGCTTGTGGGCAGGAATGCGATTGGCCGCTGCGACATATAAGAACCACGCAGGCTTGCAACCCGTTAATTGACGACGGAAGAGTCGTCCGAGAACAGAGAATCGCCCTGGGTATTTTTTAAAAAAAAGTTACATCGAGCTTACCTCGAGGCTCGTCGTTGCTAAGCATTGGTTCCGGCTGCTAATTAGCCGCCGCTTCAAGAGCCCGCCCCTATTGACCGGCCCGACTTTATGAAGAGTCATGACTGCACATCTTGTTGCAGGTTTAACCAAGGTTTATGTAACTAGGTCTAACTTTGAATGCGAAAGCTCGGGGGATTTGCAACGGACACAACCTTGGAGCGGCAGTCGACGGATACATCCAATGTTGTTCCAGGCCGCACCTACGGAATTTGGTCTTCGGCTAAGAGAGAAGTGGTAGACATCGTCCGCATTGCTTCGCACTCAGACTCAGAGACCGCATTTAGTTAAGTATTCCTGCCATTCGGCCTGGGCTGCAACATCGAACGTCAGCGATGGCAAGTAATGCGTCAACAACGAGCAGTTACTCAGGATTCTGAAGGGGCGAGCGGCCATACGCGCCGCCCTATCTTCGGCCTTGAACCATTCGGAGTGGTTGTAAAGGCTGACGAGGAGGCCGCGGGAATGGGCTCCTGCGTTACCACCATGTGCCGCATTGTGCGCATCAACCTCGGGCGGCGCAGTTTGGATGACATTAAGCAGTTCAACGGAGGGAGAGGAGACTGGATGATTGGAAATCGGGATCGCTGGCGAGTCCTTTGCGGCACGCTGAAGCTGGTGCCGAGGAAGTTTAACGACTGGGGTCTGCGGCAGAGCGTTCAAAGGCGTCTTCGTCTGCGCCACAGTGTATGTAACTGTAAGGAGCAGAAAAGAGTTCGAAACTATCGATGCGGACAACTGGGTCCTGCGGCAGAGCGTTCAAAGGCGTCTTCGTCTGCGCCACAGTATAACTGTAAGGAGCAGAAAAGGGTTCGAAACTATCGATGCGGACAACTGGGGCGTGCGGCAAAGCGTTCAAAGGCGTCTTGGTCTGCGGCATGGTGTAAGGAGCAGAGTCAGATTCCGACAGAGCCTGATCGATCGTAGTTTGCAATCTTGAATCCATTGATATTGCCCAGTTGCAAGCTTCAGGTGGCTCAAACTTGTGGAAACTTGAATTTCAGACCGCCAATTTAGAGAGAATTTCAAAGGGCGCTTGATCGGGGTCAGCGGCACAGCGCTGAGTCCTGATCTGCTAACGTTCGAGGTTGGTTGGGTCACCGTTGGAAAAAGTTGGAAAAGAGGAAAGCATGGGATCGATCTTTAATTGATCCGCCGGCAGACGGTGTCTCTGCAGGCTCTGAAGCAAACATTGAAACAAATCGACTTCCTTCCACAAGCGATCATGGCTACCGCAACTCTATCTGCTCAAGCAAATCATCTGTTCGCTGTACCGGCAGCCGAAAAATATCGGGGCGCTGTTGTGGAGGATCTTCAATTGCCGCCTGCCTTCACCGTCCAGGCTCGTCTCCAAGTCAAAAATCTCGACGAAATCTTACCACTTTGCAAAAATAATCCAGGCCAGCGAAACCATTTTACGGGCCATTGAACAAGCTTATGAGCGTGACTTCTCCCACATTCCGTTCGCACTTTTCCCGGTCTTTTTCTGATTTAGCTGACATCTGTGTATAGCGTTTTAGACCGCCATCGCCGACCGTTGGGATATATCGATGTTGCGACATTGAAAGCGCAATGGGAGGCAGGGAGCGCTGATGCTGTACGCTTCGCCCACTACCTCCGCCATAACTTTACCCACCCCTGGTCGCTCTGCAGAGCGACAAGGTCATAAATTATATGACGAAATTCAAGCGCACGGCGTCGCAACCATACACCCTCATAACACCTTATACACCGCTTGCAGAGCTGGAGGAATTTCTGAAGGACAACATCTTCGCCATAGGTCCGTCTGAGCTCCCAGCACCTGGGATGCCGTATTTATCTGTTGACAGTCACGGATCCAAGTCGCAAATTCGTTGTGGCGTTGGCAACGACGCAGGATCTGGAGACTTTCTTCTCGCGTCGCGGATTCTGAGACTTCCATCCATGTACTGTCATCCCCGTTCAACCGGCCCTCAATTGTATACGAGCTGTCGGAACTCCGCATCCATAGAGTGTACACATATCCTGTATTTTCTACTAATTTTAGGGTTCGGTGTGTCTCCTGGCTACAGTCTGCATTCCGCGCTCGTCGACACGCCCTGTCAAAGCGCTTCGAGGACTTGGTCGTCAGAAATTTTATTCAGCAACCGCCCTTTTGAATCATATCAGTGTCCTGCACACCCCTGCAACTTGGTGGTCACCTTCCATTCCTCCATCGACCAGCACTGTTTGGCCAGTGATGTGGCCAGAAATTATCGTGGACGAGAGGCAAACTATTTGCGTGGCGATGTCCCATGGCTCTGCCGGCTTTTTCAGGGGAACGCTGCAGCGGTGGTCAAGACTCGTTTCGATCGCATCCCCTGTGAACTCACGTCGCCAGCGCTCGGTGCACGAAGACGGGATCCTTCAGCTTCTCCTCTTTCTTCAGCGTCCTCACCCATCCTGGCGCAACGCAATTGACACGGCCTCTTGGAGCGATCTTGACGATCTCATTCTTGAGTGACAACGTGAAGCCGTACATGAGCGCTGTCCAATGCGCTTGTTAGCACTCGCAATGTCGTGCCAATTCACGCCGGTACCGCTTTTACTCGCCGCATAATCAGCATGCCCTGCCTCGCCGTACTTTCCGGCAGTCGAACCGACAAACACGATCGATGCTTTCGCTTTCAGTTCGTCAGACGCCGACTCCAGTTGTTTGAGATATTCTCTTGAGACCAGGAAAGACGCTGTGAGGTTCGTGTCGATCGTATTCCGCCATCGGTCCAGCGTCATGTTCATCACCGAAATATCCTCTGGCGGTGAAATGGCATGGTTGACGACCAGCACTGCGACGGGGCCCAATGCGCTTTTTGAGAACAAGCGCACGACGTCTTCTTCAGCTGACAGATTCGCTTGAGTCGCATATATCTTTTCGGCGCCAAATTCTTCGATTAGAGCATTTAGGCTGCTCGCATTCGTGTTGTACTGGGCGGTCACTTTGGCTCCTTGTCCTAGCAATGATCGTTGGAGGACAGATGCTCCCAACCGTGGGCAAAACTCACTCAGAAACAAACGGGTCGTTTCGAGGCCGATTCCCCCACTGGCGCCTGTACATAACGTATTAAGACCAAGCCAGATATGGAAGTACGCGAGGCAAACCAGTGATCAAAACATGCAGATTTTCCAACTCGAGATCCATAAGTAAGTGATGTTGGAAAGAGGAAAGAGTGAGACTGCGGTTGATATGCAACGATCTTAATAGCGCGGCGGGCTTCCGCAGGACTCCGCTGATTGAGATGGGTGCAGATAAAAAGTACTCGAGTCATTTACGTACGTATCCGATCCTTTTTGGGAAATACAACGCCTCCTGGATTTATATGGAAATTTTGCTACTGACGGGTAACCTAATCGTACATGCACTCTCACCAGATTCATCGCGGAATCAAAGCTTCAGTACGCTTCCATACCGTGCTCGGTATTCCGATTCAACAGCCGACCTGGGATTCAGTTGAGCGTCTCTGAAGCTGGAGCTGAAGCGATCAAACAAACCTTCCATCCCTCCCTCAACCATCACGTTGGTCCCTGTGACATGGCCTGAGATCCTCGCAGACGATATCACCACGATTTGGGTCGCGACATCCCATGGGAGGGCGACCTTCTTGAGGGGGGTTCTGAGCCGACTTCAATCAACGCAGCCAAGATAATACTGAAGGTCATACGTCGCAAGTGCGCGATACACAATTTCTGGGTTCTTCAGAGGCTCCTCCGCCATAGGGGTTTTGACCCACCCAGGCGACACGCAGTTCACCCGCCCTCGTGGCGCGATCTTGACGATCTCATTCTTGAGCGACAGGGTGAACCCGTACATGAGGGCTGTTATGATGTTTAAGTTCAAGCATCACACTAAGAGCATACACCGCACTCACCGCTCTTGCTTGAAGCGTAATCCGCATGCGCTGCCTCCCCGTACCTCCCAGCCGCCGAACCAACAAAGCACATCGACGCCTTCTCCCTCAGAGCCTCTGGCGCCTTCTCTAGCTGCCGCAGATACTCTCTTGCGACGAGGAACGCGCCCGTGAGGTTCGTGTCGAGCGTCTTCTGCCACCGCGTGAGGCTCATCTGCGTTATCGGCTCGTCCGCGGTCGGCCATATGCCATGGTTGATGATCACGACCTGCACCGGCCCCAGCGCCGCGCCACTCTCCGCGAAAAGCCGCGCGACATCGTCCTCGACGGTCAGATCAGCTTGCGCAGCAACAATCCGCTGGGCCCCGAATTCCGCGATCAGCGCGTCGAGGGTAAACGCGGTGGTGTTGTAGTGGGCCGTGACTTTCGCGCCTTGGTCTTCCAGGTTGATATGCGTTACCGAATGGCTGTAACTCGGCGGTTCTCAAAGGCTCACCGAGGAATAAACGCGCGGTTTCGAGGCCGATTCCTCCGCTCGCGCCTAAGTATTGGGCCAAGGTCAAGACCGCGTCGGAGGCGAGATAGCACAGCAAAAATACCAGTGATGAGAACATGGACGTCTTTCAATTCAAGATCCATAGGCAGGATGCTGGCAGTGGGAGATAATTGGGAGGCATTGGGGCCATAAATTATATATGTGAAAGCGTGGGAGGGTTGTCGAACGGTCCGGCAGCAGTCCTTCTCGTTTCACACCCTCTGCGTCTCTCTGCGTTCATTGTGCACCTCGTGGTCGACGGCAGCGACGCCGCCCATCGACGCGGTTTGATGCTTCACTCGCTCTGGCGTGCGGCAAACCCAGATTCCGGATGGATCGAGGAACCTGAGCGCTGAGCTCCTCAGTGCTCCGCAGTGCTAGGTTTCGGCTGGTCTTGGTGAACTTCAGATCCCCGTTGCCAGGTCGTAGGAGCACACTTGGCGCGCCAGAAACGAACGGAGCTGAAAGCAGCTGATGGTCCCGGTCAGGAGCAGGTCTTGATCGCACCTCGATGCCGAAATTATTCTTTCAGAGAACGCCAAACCTTGGTTTCGCAGCAAGAAGTCCCACTGGTTCTCAGGACCAAGTTACATCGAATTCTGCGCTGGTTACATATCGAAATAAGCGGATTATACAACAACATGCGATAGTAGGTGTGGGGTACAGTCATGCGTCGTGTGGCTGTCGTCCGTGCAGCGGAAGGTCATAAACAGTCGTCAGAAACAGCAAAATAATCATGCCAGAAACACCACCGCGACCGCCACTCCCAGCAGCGACGAAAGGAGCCCCGCACGAAGCGCATCTGCCCCGCCGGTGGATATAGCGCCCCCGCCAACGGTACTTGTCGCAATCATCGTCGCAGTTCCACCACCCTTCCTCACTGCGCCCGTGGGCGAACTGTTCTCGCCCGCAGTCGGACCTGTAGCGCTATTAGTCGGAGTTGTACCGCTCGACGACGCTGCCGACGTGATCGTCGCCAAAGCGCTAAACAGCTGTGCGCTGCTATATTGCGTGCAGCTGCTGCTCTGAGGTACCTTGGGCTGGTACGGCATGCTGTCGACGACGCCGAGACTCGCCCGCGGCTGCTGGTAGGTCACTACTTCGCCCTCGGATGTGTAAATGCCCGGAAAATCCTGGACGTCGCCGAGGCAGGACTCGAAGGTGCCGTTTTGCGCGTTATTCGGTACATTGTACTCGCAACCGATGCGGTCGTATTTGTGCTCGCAAAACCGGGGGGCGTCCTCGTTGGAGGGATCGCAGACCTTGAAGCAAAATTGGCCGCCGCCCATGAAACTGGTGGACAGCCGTCAGCGCGACAATGGCGGGGTATTGTTGCAACTGACTTGTGCCATTCGATGACCTGGGTGTAGGAGTCATTGCTGGTGCTCCATGCTGTCGAATACACCAGTCCTCCCAGCGGGTTGCCGCGGAAATCTATCAAAATATAATTATCGACGCGTAAAGAACGAGACGCGGCTTGTGCGAACCAGCGCCGTGAGGATCTGTGAAACCCATATTTGATGCTGACGCGTACACTCGTGCAGTGGACATACCTAATTCACCGCCAGAGTCATCCGGCATCATGTTGACCTTCGTCTGGTCGATGAATCCTGCAACTTGGAGGTAGCCGTCGGTCCTCATAAATTGGACGCCTTGGAGTGCATCAGGCGGAATGAGACGCGTCCCGCGACCGGGTTTGGTGCACCAGGCCACCTCCTCGCCCTCCGAATCTGCGATGATGCTGTTGGGCTTCGGCGGTGCCCAAAAACAGAAATCTGACCCCACGATGAGTATTTTCAGCCTCGCTGACTGCGTACATACCGTCCAAAGCGTTGACGAAGGCAGTCTGGCAGAGCGAGTCTGGGCCCTCGGTGGTGGAGTTGCACTTATTGTATCCAGTTTGAACGCCGCGGGTGAGCTCCGTGTCTGTGTCCGCTTGGTCTGGCTGCAAATTGTGAGCGACCGAATCGCGTAAAAGAGCAAGAAATATCTTACAATGCCGGTTGGGTACGCGAAATGTTTCGATATTAAAGGCGTCGCCGGAAACACACTTTGCTGGGCGTTGACTCCAAGAAGAGCGGTGACCAAGAGGAAACCAGAGAATAAAGAAGAAAAAGTGGCGGGGTACATTTCGTCGCCCTGAAAGGAAAAGAAGATGGTGGGAAGAGGAAGGACGCGGGTTGCAAACCTCAGACAACAAATATGTTGACGCTTCGATTCAATAATGATTAGGACCTGGTCACCCTCTTTACGCGTCTAACGCGTTTAAGACACGTTTTTGGCATGCCTGTGTCGATTCTGGTTCTCTAACCCGCCTGTGGTTCTGGAGCGAAGACTAAATGCATTATTTCCAGATACGGGTTCCAGGAAGATCTCCGTCTAACCTGGGAATTCATCATTCTCGCAGATCACTCGCAATGCACGTTTTTGCGTAGTTGACCAATAAGGCCTATGCGTGAGCGGATAGTAGGCAAACTCTATTGTAACCCATCTAGTGATCCTCGTTTCCTATTCAACTAAATCCAAATACATATACTTTTTGGTCATCTCCATCCCCTACGTTCCCCCAACACACGCGGCGCGCTGCAGTCTGTGGTCTGCGACGGTAACATGGACGTCGTGACCGGGCTTCGAGCGTTGGCGCGCCTCTCAGCTTGAGTTGAAGGAGGTCAAAGTGTGCGCCGTCTAGCCGACCGAATTCAAAAGCGAGCGTCGTATGGCAGCGGCCGCTCTTCCGATCGGGGTTTGGGGTCGTCCGAGCTTACGTCCTGTGGCTCGCTCGACAATACCAGGCTGTCCTCCTCGGTGTCACTGTCGGAATCAGAGTCACTGTCCGAAGAGGAGGCAGAGGTTGGATCCTCGTCCGCTTCGTCATCGCTGTCGCTCTCGGAGTCGGAATCACTATCATCCGAATCCGACGCACAGGTTGAATCCGAGTCCGAGTCCGAGTCTGAGTTCAAGTCTGATGCAGATGGGGGTGGGGACGTGGCCACCTGAAAAGCAGCAGCAGCATGCGCTCGTTCTTTGGCCCTCATCCACGCCGCATCACGCTCCCGATCCCGCTCCGTCCGACGCTGCGTCCTCCTCAGTCTTTCCCGGATCTCACTGAGCCGTTCCTTCCCCCATCTCCCCTCAGCCGCGCCGCGCTGCCGCTCACGCTCCTTCTCGCGTTCGCGCGCCAGCGCCTCCGCACGGTGCTCCTTCTCCAGCCTTCTCGCCCACCCTTCGCGCGCCCCCTGCGGCATGTCCGGGTCCTCCGCCACGGATGGGCCCCCGAGAGCCTCGCGCCACGGCTCGCTCACGAAGCGCAAGCCCGCGCCAGCGTACGCAGGCAGCTGCACCGGCACTATCGTCCGCGCGCGAGCCGCCGCTTGCGCCTCCGCGAACGCCAGGAGCGCATGCAGTTCGTACATCCGCCGTTTCTCCTGGCCCACAGTCTCGCCCTCGCCCTCATTCTTGTCCTGATTGGGCGCAGGCATGCGCACCCCACGTACCCAGACGCCCTCAAGTGCGCCGAAGGCACCAAAGTCCGCGCGCACCTGCGCCTCCGCCGCTGTCCGCGCCACTTCGAGGGCAGTCTGTTGTTTCGCAGCGCGCACGGCGCGCAAGTCGCGTTCAAGTTCTCGCTCCCGTGCGAGTGCCTTCCGCAGAAACATCGCGTAGAGCTCCACCGTCGGGTCGGCGTGCACCTGCTCAGGAGGTGCCTCGCGGGCGTCTAGTGAGCCATCTAAAGCGGGAAAGGACGGGGCATAGACAGGAACGCCCGAACCCGGGACGCGTAGCGTCAACCAGCGCGTGGTCGTCGGTTGCGCACCCCTGTTCCAAGATCCGTCTGGATCCTTTGTGAAGTTGAGGGGGATGGAGACGATGACACCTTTCGGTGGCGGACTGTAGTAACTGAAGGAACATCAACATCGGATTCAGGTCGTTGGACAAAGGTATACCTTTGCAGGTCGAAATATGCGTCTTCCTGGCTAGCACCCTCATCAACGTCGTCCTCAACGTCTCGCTCCAATGGTTTGTGCTGCGCCAATGGTTCTTGCTGCACCAATGGCTCTTGCTGCACCAATGGCTCTTGCTGTCCCACGTCGTGTTCCACATCGAGGCTTTGTTTTAGAGTTGTGCCTGGTGGGAGGCCCCACATCGAGTCAAGCACCATCATCCGCTGGCGTTGCTGCACCTCTCGCTCGTCCGCGACGTCCGACTCTCCCTTCTGCTGAAACTCGACACCCTCCGTCTGGTTCGTAGCCACCTCGACTTTCCCGGCAACGGTGCTTTCGTCGATGGCCACAATTTCCTGGACGGCCGCCGTCTCCTCAGCAACCCCACTCTCCTCGGCAGAGACACTCTCATCAGCGTCAAATGCCGCGGTTTTCTCGACGATGGTGCTCTCGTCGACGGCCCCGTTTTGCTGGGCGCCCGCGCACTCCTCAGCAACCGCAACCTCCTCAACAGCAACACTCTCCTCAACAGCCACAGTTTCTTCGGCGGCCGCAGCTGCCTCTACGGCGGCGGTTTCCTCGACAGGCGCTTCCGGGTTAAAGGTGCTTTCCTCGACGGCCGCAGCTTCCTCGACGGCCGCAGCCTCCTGGACAACCGAGCTTTCCTCGACACCTGCACTCTCCACGACAGCCGCGCGTGTGCGTTCATCGCCAGGCTTTTCCTGAGCATGGGTGAGCATAGCCCAACTAGGCACACCCTTCGCGAACTTCGCGAGTCTCTTCGGCGTCCACACGTCAGCCTCCTCCGCTGGAGGAAAAACACGCAGCTGCGGACGGCCGCTGGCGGGTAGGCTCGATGCGCGCCGATTGGAAGGTGCTGGTGGGAGTACCTCGAGCAGGAGCGGTGTTGCCGCAAAGTCCGCAGCTGCTTTGTCGTTCCGGAAGTGGATAGTCTGCGCAGAGGTTATGAGATCGGGAAACGGGCTGAGTGAGAAATGAGACTGACCGCGCCCATCCACCAAGTGTTGTGCGGGGTCTGCTTGTTTTGGATCCACAGTCGAATTGCCATAACGTCAGCCGGTGCCGCCCCCGCGCGCAATGCAATGCGGCTGATATCAGACAACGTGACAAAGGGAGGCAGCCCCACGAGCGCGACAGAGGTTGCCTGGGTCTGCACAGCGGGGAGGCCACGGGGCTCCGTTGTGGCTTTCCCGAACTGCCGACCAGCCATCGGACGCTGCGGCGGCTCGCTCTGGTGGACTGACTTCCAACCAAACATCAGGGGCGACGGCCGCGCCGATAGGGTCGGTGTCACGTCCAGTCCATCATCGTCAAGTGTGGCGTTCAAATCAGCATAATCAACCCGCGTCTTTTTCCCCCGAGCCTCGGTCTTGATTGCGGATGGGTTGTTTGTTGTCGTCCCTATTCCGTGAGGACGTTCGGGCTCATCGGGTTGTGAATGTGAAGGTCGCTGGTCCAATTTAGGAATGATTCCATCCAAGAGGCTCGACTTTGCCGTCCTGTCGAGGTGTTTACTTTTGGTCCAGCGAGGAATGTCATCCGAGGCATTACTAGGCTCAGGTTTGCCAGGGGGAGAAGTATCGAGGTCCGAAGCAATGAACTCGGCTCGCCGCCGGATTTTCCGTTCAAGTCTCCTTTGTTCCTTCAAGAGCGAGGTCGGGGGAATGCCAAGATCTCCAGTGTCGGGGTCGCAAGTTTGGGCAGTGGTGTCTGCTATCCGTTGGAGTTTATTTTCGAGTTTCCTCTGTTTTTTCAACAGCGCATGCGGCACCGAGCCAGAGGCATTGGTCTCAGACTCGCCGGATTGGACGGTGTCATTTGCCATCGCAGCTGCCATCCGCTCGAGACTCCTCTGCCTTCTCGAGAGAGGGATCACTGGAGATGAGCCATCCAACGCATCTTCATTGTCGGGACCGCTGGATTGGACAGTGGCATCTGCTGACGCAGCTAGCATCCGCTCGAGTCTCCTCTGTAGCTTCCCCTGCTGTTTGGAGAGTGGGGTCGCAGGAGAAGAGCCATTGTCGGGCTCGTTGGATTGGACCGTGGCGTCTGCTAGCCGCTGCAGTTCCTGCTCGAGTCCGCTCTGGATTTTCTTTGAAAGCGAAATTGCTGCAGAAGAGCCATCCAAATTTTCGTCGTCGGTAACGGTTGTTACTAGATCGAGTCTCCGCTGAAGTGCTCGCTGGAGTTTCCTCTGCTTTTTCAAGTCATCCTTTCCCTGCGAGATTGGGGCGGCATCCTTCCCCTCCACGATTGGAGCAGTATCCGCAACTAATGACTGGGTTCCCTCGAGTGCTTCGGGTGCGCCGAATTGCATGCCACCATGCGAAAGACTCAGTTGATGTATCCGCTCGAGCTTCTCCAATGTTCGCTTCTGCGCTCGCGAAAGTGGGATCACGCGGCGAGCCGCGAGGGCCTCGGCGGCGCTGGATGGGACGAGGTCCTGTACACCGGCGATCTTTTCTATTTCCTGCAGGGTCAGCATTTGGATTCGCTGGTGTGCCGTGAGCGGCCAGGGCTTTTTATCGCTGGACTGGTCGTCGCCATTCAAGGACGGTAAACTTGCTTCCGGCCCGACGTTTTCCACGGCCTGCGGCACCGGGTCAGCGCCATCGGTGGGTGGTGCGCTGGGGTTGGCGGAAGACGCGCTTTCGGAGGGATTCGAAACAAAATCCGAGTGAGGTGGAGGCACCGAAAAATCGCGGACGCCCGGCCGCGCAATCAGGCCAGTGAAGCTGGTATACCGAGCCGGTCTGGCGCGGAGGAATGAGCGAACCACAAAGGGCCGCAGGCTGGCCAGCATAACATGGAAAAGAAAAGGTCGGAGGAAGGCGTAATCGTTCGAAAACAATACGACCAAACACCTCTTACGAAACCCAATGCGGAATTATAAAAATATTATCTCCCAGTTGCAACGATTCATGTGAAATAACAAGGGACAATGCTGTTTCTATACATACAGTGCGTTTGGCGCCCCTAATAATTGACAGAGTCCATCCCCACAATCATGGCTTAATATTGTGAATCTCGGCCGACGACGATGACGCCCCTCAAGGCTTGATGCAAATCTTGAGCGCGGTCCTGCTGTTCATCTTGTCGAGCGCGCCCTGGTAGTCCTCGAGCTTGAACGAGTCGGTGACCATGCCCTTGACGCGAACTTTACCGCTGTCGAGGTACGCGACAGCGCGGGGGAAGCAGTACGTTTGCGAGAATGAGCCGATGATCTGTGCTCCGTTAGCAGCGAATTCAAAATAACTAGGAGGAGGCGTACCTTGATCTCGTCACCGAAGATCTTCGACGGCGGCCAATGCACGAGCGCCTTATTCTCGTACACACCGTAGATCATAAGGGTTCCGCCCCTGCGCACATAGTTGATGCTCTCGTTCGCGAGCTTCTCCACGCCCGTCGCCTCCACGACTACATCGAACCCGTACGGGTTGTCGTCCTTGAGCTTCTGCCATTGCGCCTCGGGGTTCTCGCGGTCAAGCTCGATATACTCGTCGCCCGCATCGAGGTCCTTCGCGATGTCCATCTTGATGCCCTTGTTGGCGGCGATGACGACGCGCGACGCGCCGTTGAGCTTGAGCAGCTGGGCGAGGATGAGTCCGGTCGGGCCCGCGCCGAGGAGCAGGACGTCGATGCCGACGGGCGGCGCAAGCTTGTCCAGTCCGTGGATGGCACACGCCGCGGGCTCGAGCAGCGTGGAGTCCTCGTCGCTCAGGTTCTTAATCTTGTACAGCTTCTTCTGTTGGCTGCATTTGGGTTGAATTAGAACAAGAAAGCAAAAAGAGAGGGAGACTGACTAGACGATGTACTCTGCAAACCCGCCATCCTGGGTCACACCCCGTGCGTTGAAGTTTTCGCACAGTAGCGAGTTGCCGCGGCGGCAGTAAAAGCAGTCGTCGCACTGAAAGGTCGGCGATCAGTGCGATCGGGCAGTGATGTCACCGCGCGACTTACGGTGATCCCGACGTCCGCGACGCAACGGTCACCAATCTCAAAGCCCTTTACGTTCTTGCCCATCTCAACGACGGACCCGATGGCTTCATGGCCGGGGATAAGCTGTGACGCGACGGTGAGCAAGGTGGAGGGTTGGACGAGAAAGACGCACTGGGAATTTAGAAATAAATTCGCCTGCAGATCGAAGTAAGCACGCATCGCGAGGAAGCAAACGGTATGAACGCGCCATCGTGGATATGTCCATCTGCAGTTCAGGGTGAGCGACACGTCCAAAGGCCAAACACCAGAAACGCGTACCTGTGCCGCACACACCGCAGCAGTGGACTAGAACGGACGCGGTTAGTTGCAATGCAGGCACACTGACGCGACCAACGCACCTTTGAGAAGAACATCGTCGTCGCCGACGGAAGGAATGGGAACCTCTTTGATCTCGAAATCTTTCGGCTGCGACAGAAGATTAGGGACGCGTAGACCACTCGCAGCGTCTACATACTGCGTTGTACCACAGAGCTCTCATGTTTCCCTTCATGGTTGTAGAGTAAGGATGGTTTGGGGGGCGGTGGTGGTAGTGCGGAGGAAGGCAAAGTGTGATTTCTTTCGCTCGTCTGCTCGGCGTTCTTATATCACCTCCCGGGTTACCACGTGAGTCGTGTCAAGCCCGTGGATCCTGGACGTAAACGGCGATTTAATGACTGTCATACCGAAGTTTCAAGGCAACGGATCGCCATTTCTTGACCATTTATTGATATTTCATTCTGACCGGACTGCAGTCCTCCTGGCGCTGAAGCTTCAATTTTTTTGCTGCAAGGATCCCCGTTCAAACGCACCGAGGATGTCCGGATGGAGTGACACGCACTCCACAATCTTGCAGCGCAAAAGATGGAAAAGATAAAAAGACGAGCAATGACGTAGGAGCGGAAGGTGTTAACCGATATCAGCTACCGTAAAATTGCCAAAACCGGAATATACGCTGGAATATCGGCCTAATCGATGGCGGACTGGCGCTGGTCGTGACCAAAATGCATGCCCCGCGGCGCCGCCGCGTCGGCCGCCAAGGATCGTGCGGGATATGCGGCCCGGTCCAGCATCATTCTGAACAGTGAAAAAGAGGGTTCAAGTGTAATCCTCCCGAGTCCAATGGCCACGGAAAAAGGCCAAGAGTCCAGCGACACCGGGACGATGGAGGCGCGATAGGGTCGTCTCAGGGTGTCCAAAAGGTTACTCAATGCCGACAAGGCATACCGTTTATTGTAAGCGAAGAAGTAGATCTTGACGAAAGGAAGGGTTTCTTAACGCATGTGGCTCCTTTGGAGGCGGACGATCAGCGGCAATGGGCGAATTTTGTGGGGAGCATCCTCCAAAGGGAGCTGCTTTTCGGCCAACGATGCAAGCCAGAGGATATTTTGAAGCGCGTTGACTTTTGGGTGTTGTGTTTGTCGATGGTCTAAACTTATCAATCTACTGGTCAGAGGATGTTATGAGACGAAAAGGTTTCCAAACGCATCACAGGTCTCGGTTGTCCAATCGACTACCAGCAATCGAAGAGCGGCAGGCAAGCTGGAGGGCTATGTAGACGATTGGAGAGTTTACGACGAGCTGTGGCAGACCGGACGCAAACAAGTAGCCAGATTCCAGGGAATTGAGCTGTCCAGAGAGATGCGGATTGGGATTGAGCAGGAAAGTAAAATTGCAAGCTGTCAGGGAATCTCCTAGCCAAAGGTAGCCTGAGGCAAAGTAATCCCCTTGAACTTTGGTTGCTTGAATTATCTCTCGGATCGGATATGCTGGGTTCGCGAAGGTTTGCGCCGGTTTCTCGACCTCCGCCTCAGGGAGAACAAGATAAATTCAACTAGTACTCTTGCGGTCCGCCGGAGCCAAGCCGGAGTTGAGCCCTGTTGAGCCGGAGCTAGCGATTATGGGAGATTCGAGGCAGTCAGGGCAGACATTATCGTCTTTGGGGGCGCTGCTTTCTCCGGAATGTTTGGATCAGGGAACAGGAAACAAGTGGAATCGTGGCCGGAGACAAAAGGTTGAAGCGTGACATAACACGAGAGGTCACCCCACATGACATGTTACACCGTGACCATCGCTCGTTGTCCTCTTCCACGACCTTGGCCAAGCGGAAATGGACCGCGTCGCCCGTGCCATAGACGATCTCAAGGATGCCTCCCCCAAGCCCAAAGACAAGGCCGTCCACAACGCGCTCGGGGAGCTGAAGAACATTCTTGCCGTGCTCGTGTGTTTTTTTCTCCATCTAGCGATCCGGCCTCGAACTTGGAATCCCAGAAATCCTCGTCCTCCAAATCCCCAGCCCGACTCTGCGAGGTGTTCGGCCCCAAACTGGCTGCCCTGTACTCTGCATTCACAATTCCGATGTGTCAATTCTGCGTAGCTGTCCTCACCACAGTATATCAAGAGAAAGTCAAGCCGGCGTGTGAAGCCGAGGATTTTAAGCTCCAGTTCGCATGGGAGACCGCGCTGAAGGCGGTCATATCCAGCGTTTTTGTACGTCCCTCCACTCTTGCAACGTTTTTAAGCCTGACGGAAACGAAGGATTTTATCGAACAAACTGCCTCGAGTATGCAGCTCTTTGTCTCCTCATTATCCCTCTTGACTCTTTTGCAGGCTCCGCCAAAGCTGGCGCTGGAACCGTCCTCTATCCCGCTATTTGCGCCATGTTTTATCCTCCAGGAACGATGTTCAAGTGGAGGAGCATAAGTCTAATCTTCAATGTGGGTTTTTGCTGGATATATGCGCGGTCATTCTTAGTAGATAAGCAGGTCAATCTCCTACTGGCCGAAAGCGCGACCCGCCATCAAGATAATCAGAGCCGGCTTCGCATGGAAACGCTGCTTGGACCGTAAGTGGCCTATGCATACTTGATGCTACTTGATGTGCGAACAGTTGTTGACGTTTTTTCCCTCAGAACGCGCTTGGGACGCGCAGTCTCGCAGACGAAGGGTGAGATTACCTTTGTTACGGCCAGTTCGTGCTCAGCCTCGGAGCATAGACTTTTTCGTCCTCGATTCCCTCCTCGCTCTCATCGGGGTGCTTTTGCCGCCTCTGCGCCCGTCTGCGACGAAGCGCACCGAATTTGTGGACGCCATCTTCACCCCGGAGCTGTTTCCCCGCAGCGCCGCCCAGATCAAGGCCCTCATTGCCGCATCGCCCGGTAAGGATTGGGACCCGGTCTGCGCGCAGATAATCAACGAGTGTCTGGCCAAGTCAGACTTGTCCTTGTGCGTCTTCTTTCGTCGCACTGGCCGTCCACTAACATGGTCCGGTAGCCCCCAGCCGTTCCACATCACTAGCCTGCGCACCAGCACGCCGCTGCCCAACGTCATCGACCCGCTCTACATCGACAACTTGGGTCTGTTTGCGAACGTCGAGAAGGTGATTCATCCTCATACATTTCGGAGCAGTCCTAACCAAAGCCCGAGCAGGATGAGGTCTTGCACTCGTACCAAGTGTATTTCACCAGCATGGAGCGCATCAAGTTCGGTGGGCCCGGAGGAGCCTCCACGACCGTCTCGATCGAGCTCAGCGCGGAACCGCTCATCGGCCCCGGCTCGGAAGTCGACATTGTGCAGAAGAAGTGCACGATGCAGTTTCACGTCAAGAACGCAGATGCGGGGCGATTCTCGCAGACGCTCAAAGCACGGGGACTGGTAGGGGCCTCGTCTTTAGCTTGGACGCTTGAATGTAACCATCACTTAGGGCAAGCTTATCAGCGACACAAAGGTCTCCAAGCTCCCGGAGGCCCTCACTTTGGACTTTAATTCGAGCGTGGCGGAACCGGCGACTCAGGTGAGCGAAAGGGTCGCGAAAGTGGAGCGGCGTGAGTCCTGATTTCCTTGGATCGGGGGGATCGATGCTCATGGTTGGCACAGTCTGGCAGTCCGACACCGTCCCGGGCGAGCCGACATCCCCTCTCGTCGCCAATTCATCCCGCAAGGAGACCCCTTCCGCGGTAAATTCAGGCTCGCAGGAACCCAGTTCGCAGCACGAAGCCATCTACGGGGACGACCTGTCCGACATGTCCGATGACGAGAAGAATACCTCCAAAGCGAAGGCGAAGACTCCGGCACCGAGAGCTCCACCTACGCCGCCGACAGCAGCAGCGACATCCTCGTCGTCCCGGCATCGTGTGCGCATCGTCCTGGATTCGGATGACGAAGACGGCGCGGTCGTAAAGCAGCAGTCGCGCAAAGCGGTTCCGCGGAAGAGTGCGATGAAGAAGCTGGCTGTCGAATCCGAGGAAGAGGTGGATGAGAGCCAGTCGCCTCCGTCGACGAACGCCAAGGATCAGGATTTCCAGCCGACGCAGGAACCGGCGGAGGAGCGGGCGCCAGCCAGGGTTACTCGAGGTGCGGCGAAGAAGAACCCTGCCGTTGTGGCTTCCACAGAGGATCCGCCGAAAAGCAAATCTGTCCCGGCGCGCTCCAAGACCTCCGCTGCTGGTCCCCGAGACGCAGATGCTGACGCTCCGCAGTCCATACGCCGCCCTGCCGGCAGGAAGCCTTCGTTCGGCGGACAAGAACTATCCGCGTCCGAAGACGAAATCGAGCCGACCGCAAAAGTCCAAAAAACTGACAAGGGTAAGCCCCTGTTTTGCCCCTGTTTGCCAATCAGGTCATTGCTAAGCAGCTTTAGTCATGACAAAAGCCAAGTCCAAATCCACGACGGAGACGAAAAGCGGACGGAAGAGAGGCAAAGCGGAAGACGAACAAGACGACTCTGAGGATGGAGACGCATCCAAGCCCGATGAGCGACCAGCAAAACGTTCGCGCGCCGATGACGTCGTACTGGAAGAACCTGTTCTGCCCCCTCGTCGAGTCTCTGCTGCTCTTTTCGGTGCGGCAAATGCGCCCGCGAAGAAACGATATGGCGGCAAGAGGGGTCGGCCCTCTTCTCCTGGCCCGGACGCTGATGCTGATACTGACATGGCTGTTGATCACGATGAGCTTCCTGCGCCGCCTTCGCCGCCGGCTCCGGTCGCAGAGAAGAAACCCGCCAAGGCAGCGAAGGTGGAGGCAGGTGCGGGAGATACGCGAAAGAGTCGGGTTGCCGCGATGAAAGGAAAGGCTGGGCAGAAAACGGTCCCGAAAGCGGAACCAGTTGTCAAAGCGCCGCTCAAGTCCAGCAAGGCCGCACCGTCCGGGAAGAACAAACCCAAGACGCAAACGCAGACTACGACGGCCGGTCTCGAGGTCTGATAAACCACCGTGCGCTGGATTGAGCCTGCTCATATTTGACCTTAGGATGCCGGCGTGTCCGACGACGAGGTCAAGCCTACTCGAAGATCCACCCGAGCGACGAATGCGGCGTCCAAGACGGCCGAAGTACGTTCCTTGGTCTTCCTCTGCTTGTCGCTGAATGAACGACCGTAGCCGATGGAGGTCGACATTCCCAAACCCAAGGCAAAATCGGCGAAGCCCCCAAAAGCGCCTTGGGAGGATATGCATCTACGAAAGAAGGACGATGATATGGCCACATCAGACGAGCCTCCGGCCGGGCCAGATGAACCCACGCCCGGACCAGACGAACCCCCAGAGGACTCAGATATGTACGAAGAGTACCTTGTTCCCTTAAAGGTACTCCGCATATCAGTTTTTTTTTGATACGTTCTAACAGCACTCGTAGGGTTCAACTGATTCTGCTCTTGTTCCTCAAGACGACGTTACGATGCTTGACCTGACCCATGATGCCTCCCCTGAACGCAAGATAGTGCAAGTCGAGAGAATAATTCCTGCTCCTGTCGTCGATCCACCCGCTCTTCCTGTCCAAGTCGTTACAACGCCTGCTCTCCCTGCCAAATCGGCACCCGCTATTCCTGTCGATCCCGTCCCCGCTTTTCTTGCTGATCCGGTTCCTGCTGTGCGCACGAAGTTCCAGTCCGCTCTCCGTCTCGATTTACCAGACCCCGTTCCGACCGTCAACCTCAAATCCGCAGGCCTCATCACCCCAATCCGTCCGCAAACACACACCTCTGTGGCTCAATCTGAGCGAGTCCTTCTCCCTCCCATGACAAAGTTTCCACCCGAAGTCCCTTCACGTTCGACGAAACCAGTTTCTCTACTTCAAAAGGAGGCCAGCCCATCCCCTCGGCAAACCCCATCCGGAGCTGTGCGGCCCAACAAACCTCTGACTTCCGTGCCCCCCTCTCCGCCCGTACGGCAACGCCCATCTCCTCGGTCGCCCGCTCTTCCCGCCCACCGTAAGGTTATCAACGATTCTCCGTTCCCGGACCGCGTACCACACACAGTTGCTTTCGCGCCATCGAAACCGTCACCGTCGCTTTCCGCACAGCGACACGCACCGTCCATTCCGGCCAGACGCATGATAAATACTCACGGTGTGTGCTCACTGGCCTTCACAGCGTCTTTTTCTGACACAGTCGCAGCTTATGAATCCACGCCCGATTTAGGACGTCCTGCGAGGATATTCGGTCGCGCACCACACAAACAGGAAACAGACAGGGCCCGCGATCATAAACGCAACCGCACCGCGGTCGAGGCAATCGTCGAGGTAACCCAGACTCCGAATGTGCACGAAGGACTCTTAATATGTTCTTGCTCAGGTCCTCAGCGAAATACAAGAGGTCATCGTGGAGAACATATCACAGCGTTTCGATCACGTCCGAAAAGACGTGCGCATCGGGCGAGATAGCATTCTTCGAGGAGCTGCGGCAAGCCTTGAGGGTATGTGTGTAGAGAGGTGTGTTATCATTTCACATCCCGTATTGCTCCTAGTCTAAGAGACACAGTGAGGGTCATTTCAATAATCTGGTCGACCTCCAAGAGGAGTACGCTGCATATCATCGCAAAATCATCCTCGGCATCGTCGACATGCAGGAGAGCGCCGAGGTCATGTCGAATACTCTAGGCCAGATCATCCAGCACCACGACCGCCATAGTCTCTCCAAGAAGCTGCCTACGACCATGTTTAAACTTCCTCCCATTCTGCGAAAACCTGTCTTGTCCCTTTAGCTTTGCTGTCTTCCGCGTTGTAATTATTTTCACTGTACGCTGTATTGTAATAAAGTTACTTGGCCTGGATCACCGAAGTACATCTCGGGCACAGAGGGTCGGACGACATATAAGAGGTCTGGATGGACTGCGATGGCCTTTTGGAGGATGAGCTTTTTCAGACTGGAACGAGGATAACAAGCACCATATTTGCGGTAAGAGTCCAAGGTGTCGTCGTCCAGACCAGAAGTTGGATGTCCCGGGACAGTTCGCGAAGGATAGAGCAACTCGCCGCCTTAAGTTTGAAAGTGACGAAAACAGAGTGGGAGACATGATCGTCTTTGTACACCAGCTCTGCTTCCGCCAAGGCCGAACGAGACGACGGTGAGAAGTGAACAGGACGATAGCGTCGATAGATCAATCCTGAAATAGATGAGGGGGCAAGCCAGAGCATCAGAATAAAAGTTGATACCGTTTTCTACCATGTCTCGAAAGACTCGCAGTTGTCTCATCTGGTAAATGTGGTCTATGCTGCTGTTGAAATACTACGAGGCCCAAAACTTGTGCTGCGCACCTATTGTACGGTATGTCGACTCGTTGCTCCAATCCGCCATGATTCCGAGGCGCTGGAATTGTTCTTTCTGAGTGTCTATCTCCCGAAGGGCAGTTTTGTGGGCTGCGTGTCTGATGGCTAGCGGCGGTAAAGACGCGGAGTCTTCCTTGACAGTTGTCAAAAGTTGAGCTGAAGATGAAGCTACAACGGCGTACTCCGAGCTCCTGCAACGCCTTGTTTTCGATGGGGAGTCCGTGGCAATCCCATCCAGGGATATACCTACCCGCGTTCAGATACGAACGCGCATAGATGGAGCCATGAAACGCACTGCACCCTCCGCCCGCGAGACACTTGGAAGCGGGTTCGTTGCTTCAATGGTTACATGTACCGAGGTTATGGACCGAGAGGCATAAAACAGGATACATTAAAGTACAGAGTTCTCAGATAGCCACTACATTCTACCTCGTAGATTAAGCATACGAGCACAGATGAGTGGCCATTGCCAGGTACGCAACGAAAATCTCGTGCAACGTTCCCAGTCGCCGTATTTCCTCCTCGCCGGGCTCCATGACATTGAATAAGCGTTGCAGAATGACTTTTGATTCGGGCGCCAGCATGCGCGGGGAAATATTGTCCCATGCTTTTTCCTCAAATATCAGATCGTCAATCTTTGTCAACAGATCCCAGGCATGCTGGCCGGTTGATGTTGTTAGCAAGATTTTCTTTTCCTGGTGATCTGTATCTCTCAGAGTGAGTGCGCATGTATGACGCTGAGCTGTCCTTACCAAGATCACTGTCCTCAATGTCGGTGAGATTGTATGGGTCACTCCTCGTGAGGGAAAGAACACTGCCGTCGGAGAGGCTTCCCCCGGAGGAACTTTCTGTATAAGTAGAAAGGGAAAATAAGCATGAGCAATAAACAACAGGGAAGAAGTTCAGACCAGAAACCCCTCCGGAGGAACTCTCTGCACCAAGGTTAGCCTGGAAAATGACCAATCAAAGAATCTATACCTGAGATTCTCGGCCCCTCTTCCACGGGCCCAGCGAGATCCTGCCCCCCTCCCGGTCGCCCCCCTTGTTGCCTGACTGGATAGTCTTCCCACTCTCCTCTTTCTCTCCCTCCTAATTCCCGTCCACCTCCCCCAGCCCCACCCCCTGGTGGCGGAGGGGGCCCACCTTTCCCTTCACCGTCATCGTCTTCTTCCGGGCGGGTTGGAAGGTGACGTCCGACATCGGACACATTCCGTTTCCGTTTCCTCTTCACCTCTTCATCTTTGTTTTTTTGCACCTCTGCTGCCTCCTCTTCGACAACGTGTTTCTTCGCTTCCCTGATATTCTGCTTGAGGTTATCAAATAATGTTTCGGCGTTACCGCGGAGCTCAGGCGACGCAAAATGCATATACATTGTAGCAGCGTCGGCAAAACCCTGCACAAAGAACCGCTCTATTTCCGCGGGGGTGGTGACAGGTGAAGCAGCGGCGACTGGAAGATCTGGATGAACGACACCCCGCTGGAAGGAGGTGACAGAATGGACGGTGTTTTGCCGATCCAGCCAAACAGGGGGCTATATAACGTGAATCAATAAAGTGCTGACCGTTCGTGACTGAGATAAGTTACAGACCACTGTGCTTAGAAGCAGCCCATGTTTTTTATCTCCTATATAGTGTAGTGCTGCCGATGCAACGAACAGGTTTTTTGCACTGTTGATGGCATTTGTTGCATCTGTTGGGCAAAGCCCTACAGTGGAGTTGATTAGGGCGGCCTGGCCGATTATAGGCTTGGTCGGGACATGGTTCATCAGGTCTTCCCCCAAGATCTCCCCCTAGAAACACCAAATTGAGGAGAGACACAACAGTTGGGCAGTGACTCACATCACTGTCCCATAGTTGATTTACGCGCTGTTTGGTCGCCTGTAGTACCTCGTAGAAGAGTCCCGAGCCTAGCTCAAAGGGCACGAGATGCATCATCTGGGTCGCGAGTGGGTCTCCTGATAGCTCGCAGACCTCGGCGTTACGGTCGTAAGCGGATTTGAATAGCCGGCGAAGCTTGAAAAGGAGATAATTTAGCATAACATACGGAAAGCGTCTGTTTATGAACACACCACGTCGAGGTCTTGCCTGCGGTCACTCTTGGTGGCCATGGTTCTCGATAGGATGGCTGTTGCCAGGTCTGTGAGGGAACCTACAAGATTGTCTGGCTAACGACATCGGGAAGCAGTGGAAGAACGTACGTGGCTGCTTTCCATGCACTTTAAGCCAGATCACTCTATTCACCCAGCTGTTCACAACTTGCTCGTCCAGCGCTTCAAGGATATTTTCCTCTTCAATCCGATACTTGGTGGGTTTTTGGTCATCATGGACTTGCTCGTGGGCTGTTACCCAGGTCGCTTCCTGTGATAGCCCTTTGACGGAGCCAAAGCTGAGTACCCCGAGGAAGAGCGACGCGAAACGAAGGCAGTCCACGACCTTAAGGGAGGTCGCTGCGTAGGCGTTGATGCGGTCGGGGACCGTGGACATGGGTAAATGAATAATTTGCAGGAATCTTTGAGGCTGATCATGAGCGTCGAGTTGTCCGATACAAAACGCGTGGGGAGGACATGGAAATTTCGACATTGTAGTGAGAGCGAGAGAGAGTTAATTAACCTATTTTAAGTTCCAAGTTAAGTTTAGTAATGCGCTCTGGGCACAGCCACATTCCGCATCCGTCCGGAAAGAACAAACCAAAACACCAATCCAGACTGCGCTTGATCACGGTGCGCTGGATGCAAGCTGGATTGAGCCTGCTCATAATTGGCTTTAGGAAAATGCCGGCGTGTCCGACGACGAGGTCAAGCCTACTCGAAGATCCACCCGAGCGACCAATGCGGCGTTCAAAGCGGCCGAAGTGCGTTCCTTGGTCTTCCTCTGCTTGTCGCTGAATGAACGACCGCAGCCGATGGAGGTCGACATCCCCAAACCCAAGGCAAAATCGGCGAAGCCCCCAAAAGCGCCTTGGGAGGATATGCATCTGCGAAAGAAGGACGATGATATGGCCACATCAGACGAGCCTCCGGCCGGGCCAGATGAACCCACGCCCGGACCAGACGAACCCCCAGAGGACTCAGATATGTACGAAGAGTACCTTGTTCCCTTAAAGGTACTCCGCATATCAGTTTTTTTTTGATACGTTCTAACAGCACTCGTAGGGTTCAACTGATTCTGCTCTTGTTCCTCAAGACGACGTTACGATGCTTGACCTGACCCATGATGCCTCCCCTGAACGCAAGATAGTGCAAGTCGAGAGAATAATTCCTGCTCCTGTCGTCGATCCACCCGCTCTTCCTGTCCAAGTCGTTACAACGCCTGCTCTCCCTGCCAAATCGGCACCCGCTATTCCTGTCGATCCCGTTCCCCGCTTTTCTTGCTGATCCGGTTCCTGCTGTGCGCACGAAGTTCCAGTCCGCTCTCCGTCTCGATTTACCAGACCCCGTTCCGACCGTCAACCTCAAATCCGCAGGCCTCACCACCCCAATCCGTCCGCAAACACACACCTCTGTGGCTCAATCTGAGCGAGTCCTTCTCCCTCCCATGACAAAGTTTCAACCCGAAGTCCCTTCACGTTCGACGAAACCAGTTTCTCTACTTCACAAGGAGGCCAGTCCATCCCCTCGGCAAACCCCATCCGGAGCTGTGCGTCCCAACAAACCTCTGACTCCCTTGCCCCCCTCTCCGCCCGTACGGCAACGCCCATCTCGGTCGCCCGCTCTTCCCGCCCACCGTAAGGTTATCAACGATTCTCCGTCGTTCCCGGACCGCGTACCACACACAGTTGCTTTCGCGCCATCGAAACCGTCACCGTCGCTTTCCGCACAGCGACACGTGCCGTCCATTCCGGCCAGACGCATGATAAACACTCACGGTGTGTGCTCACTGGCCTTCACAGCGTCTTTTTCTGACACAGTCGCAGCTTATGAATCCACGCCCGATTTAGGACGTCCTGCGAGGATATTCGGTCGCGCACCACACAAACAGGAAACAGACAGGGCCCGCGATCATAAACGCAACCGCACCGCGGTCGAGGCAATCGTCGAGGTAACCCAGACTCCGAATGTGCACGAAGGACTCTTAATATGTTCTTGCTCAGGTCCTCAGCGAAATACAAGAGGTCATCGTGGAGAACATATCACAGCGTTTCGATCACGTCCGAAAAGACGTGCGCATCGGGCGAGATAGCATTCTTCGAGGAGCTGCGGCAAGCCTTGAGGGTATGTGTGTAGAGAGGTGTGTTATCATTTCACATCCCGTATTGCTCCTAGTCTAAGAGACACAGTGAGGGTCATTTCAACAATCTGGTCGACCTCCAAGAGGAGTACGCTGCATATCATCGCAAGATCATACTCGGCATCGTCGACATGCAGGAGAGCGCCGAGGTCATGTCGAATACTCTAGGCCAGATCATCCAGCATCACGACCGCCATAGTCTCTCCAAGAAGCTGCCTACGACCATGTTTAAACTTCCTCCCGTTCTGCGAAAGCCTGTCTTGTCCCTTTAGCTTTGCTGTCTTCCGCGTTGTAATTATTTTCACTGTACGCTGTATTGTAATAAAGTTACTTGGCCTGGATCACCGAAGTACATCTCGGGCACAGAGGGTCGGACGGTGGTCGAGTGAACGTCCAACACCGTGAACATTTTACAAGCTGGGCTGGACGGATTCGGATGGCCAAATCATCTTCACACGCTGTCAAAATATGAGGAACTGGAAAAGCGCGCTCGGTAAAATCGCGCGCACAAGGAATATCCAGGCTGGAAACGTACACCCATTCGGGCGATGTTATGCCAAGAGACCCTTCGTCGATCAACGTAGCGTCCGACGTGATGAAAAGGGTTTTCAAGAGGTTTTCTGTACAAAAGATCAATGCGATGTCGAGCGAGTCAATTGGAATCGGACCTTCGCGCTGCAGCAAATTTATGAATGCCGACGGTTCCTCTAGATCAGGGAGCAGGAGTTCAACCTCGGCTTCCAGTGAGTTTTTGATTTTTCTGGACCCGTGTTAGTTGTGCGTCTTGCTAATGGACAGGCAGCTAGCTTACTTATCGGCCCTGGCCCCTTCGAGGCCAGCGAGCACGGCACTTCGCAAACGAAGCAGCAGCTTGATCTCTTCATTTGCTTCGGGATCATTCCATTCCGGCTCCTGCGGCCGACTATGAGGACCGTCGTAATCGAGTAAACCTCACTGAGAGACTAACCAATGGCTTCCACTCGGTCATGAATATCGACGAATCAGTCTCGTTGAACGCTTCGTGAATTTCCTCCGCGAGATGTGGCACAATGGGCGCCATGATGGAATTCATGGTCGTAAGCACCTGCACGAATGTCAGTGAGATAGAGGAAAATTAGGTTGATATGGAACGCATGCCTGCTCAAGCACAGTAACAACTGCTCTACGTTCAAAGCTTTCCAAGGCATTCGCATACAGCCCGTCCTTGGATATATCGAAATAAAACGAGGATAGTGTAATGTTCGCAAAGTTGCTTAGAGCTGAGACGACTAGAATGAGCATCAGCCAGTCAGTCCTGAACGGATCGATCAGCGTGTTATCCACCTTTAGCAAAGTTGAATTGAGAGTAACCCTCGAGAGCGGCCTGCTCGAGAACATAGAGCTCGTGCATGATGTTCCGTTCCACCTAGAGAGTCCAAGTCAGACGCATGAAAAATACTGTGACGCCATGAAACGTACCAAGCCCAACTCCGAGCGATGTACTCTGTTCATCTTGGATCGAGTTTCCACGCTTCCTACATTCCCAAGGATGAAACGCGCCGTGTTCCGCAGCTTCCGCACTCCCTCTGCAGCTTGTGCAAGGACCACCGGTCCGAGAGACGTGTCGTTCCAATAATCCACTGTCCCAACCCAGAAGCGCAGCACATCGGCACCGTAGATAGGTTCCTTTTTCGTGCTCTGTGGAAGGCGGTGAGACACCGCGACGAAAGAGAGAAATACACGCGTACCGGACCACCATTCACGATGGTCATTGGACTGGTAACATTGCCGAGCGACTTACTCATCTTTTTGCCCTTGTGGTCAAGGACCATGCCGTGCGTTATGAGAGTCGCATACGGACTCGATGCGCGCTGAGACGATCCCACAGCAGTAAGCAGTTGACTCTGAAACCAGCCTCGATGTTGATCGGAGCCTTCCAGGCACACATCCGCTCTTGAGACGCCCCCCTCTCGCTCACGCAACATGGACCACGCGGACCCAGAGTCGAACCATACATCCATGGTATCCGTTCCCTTACGCCAAACCTCGTCCACCGCGACGCCCTCTTCGCGCAACGCTGGTGGTATGAACTCCTCGACCGGGCCCTCCCACCAATACTCGATCCCCTTCTTATCGAGTACTTCTAATATGTGTTTTAGGGTGGATGAATCAAGAACGGCCTTGTCGGTAGGAATGTGGTGCAGGGCGGGGATGGGAACACCCCAGACACGCTGCCGCGAGATGCACCACTCGGAACGTAGTTGGATGAACGAAGTCAAACGGACGCGCGCTAGACCGAGGTGAAAGTCAATTTCTGGTCCACAACTGTTCTAGAGGACTTACACGCAGGAGGGAAGAACGAAACGCCTTCGAGAGCCGCCAATGCGTCGGCTTTGATACCGTCCAGGTTCGCGAACCATTGCGAGGTGGAGCTACGCAGAACACTAAGCATAGGAAATAAAATAAAGCGAAAGACTCACGTCACGATAATGGGTTTGTTAGTTCTCCAGTCATATGGGTAGCGATGCTTGATTCGCTGGACCTTGACCAATGCCCCAACTTCTCTGACGAGGTCCACCACCTTCCGCGATCCATTCTCCAGCACGCTCTCGCCGATCAACACCCGCCCGGCGTCGCCGACAGTGTCCATGACTTGGCTGGTGAATTCCCCGGCACGTCCCACGTGGCAAACGATCTCCTCCTTCCTGCCGAGCAGACCCAGCTCCCGGAAAGCGTTGTAGTCCTCCGCACCATGCGCGGGAGCGCAGTGGACGAGTCCGGTACCTGAGGCTGCGGTAACGTGCGGCGCGGCGATGATTTTGAGGGACGGGAGGCCGGGGCAGAGGGACGCGAAGATGGGAGTGTAGGACGAGCCGACTAGCTGGGAACCTGTGGTAGAGAATTAATGAGGATAACGCGAGCGTGGGGCTCCGCTTTGCCTTGTATTTCAGCGCCAATATCACCCGTGCCGATGACACCGGTGAGAGCCTCCAAGCGCTCTTTGGCTACGACCATGAGCGGGGCGTCATCAGAAGTCCGGAGAACGACATATAAGAGGTCTGGATGGACTGCGATGGCCTTTTGGAGGATGAGCTTTTTCAGACTGGAACGAGGATAACAAGCACCATATTTGCGGTAAGAGTCCAAGGTGTCGTCGTCCAGACCAGAAGTTGGATGTCCCGGGACAGTTCGCGAAGGATAGAGCAACTCGCCGCCTTAAGTTTGAAAGTGACGAAAACAGAGTGGGAGACATGATCGTCTTTGTACACCAGCTCTGCTTCCGCCACGGCCATGAGCAAGACGCTTGCATTCGACCCCTGCGATACTTGCACTTGTTCTTGCATCTGGTTCTGCTAAACCCGGCACCCATTTTCAGAAAGCGCAGAAAGCGCGGAAGAACGGCGTGCCAAGCACCCCCGCTCCGCCTTCTCCCTGAACTTCTTGACTAGCCCCTCCCTCATTTCTTCTCTCGGCGACTGTGTCGGCAAGTTTGATGTACAACGGTGCAGGTGGTTTCTGTGTGGCGCTCGGCGGGGGGACAGGGTGAGTCCCTGGCCTTCCCAGATCCTTGAACCAGGCCGATCCGGGCAGGTACAGTGTCTAGTGGTACAGTACCGTGCAACAACGACAGGCCGTCTCTCGCAAGACATTGTGTTCGATAGCCAAAGCCAAAGCAGTCTGAAGGTCTCATTCAATCAACTTTCAGAAATAGAGCGGCAAAAACGCACCGCAACAAAATATTCACAGCGGAAAATCGTCCTTGACAAAATCGTCTCCTTGACCTCAAACGGTGGTAAACTCTTGTTGAGCATTTTGGTCGGATTCCGGGGCAGACGTGGCGTGAAGTTATCTTCGCGAGGATCGGTGCAGTCACAGTTCGCCGTAAGATCGCGACGTATAACATGGGAGGCGACAGGAGAAACGCGCAATACGCTGCTAGACGCTGCTGTAATCAGCGTGACAGGTCTGCGAAGGAGAGGGAATAAATAGATAGACGGACACCACGCACCGGCAACCCGCTCGAAAAGTTGTGAAAAGGCAACAAAAGAGGGAAAATTCTCTTCCTTCTCGGACAATGCACCATGCATCCATTGCAGAACGTCCGGGGTAACCCAGCTGAACTAGACACCCTGGCCGGCTGGCGGAGGTGCTCGAGGCAGGGAAATGGGATTGAAGGAGACAGAGAAAGGTAGAAACTAGAGAGAGGTCGCCAGCACACTCGGAACGTCTTAGGCCAGCACACTCGGAACGTTCTGATGACACTCAGAACATCCTGGGGACCAAGAGGACCCTTAAGCTGAGCGCTGAGCCATGAAGCCAGTGCGATGGAAATGGAACCAAATCACCGGGCGCATCGGCTATATAAGCAAGCGAGACTTTGAGCTACTTTGAGTTCGTTGCTTCAATGGCTACATGTACCGAGGTTATGGACCGAGAGGCATAAAACAGAATACATTAAAGTACAGAGTTCTCAGATAGCCACTACATTCTACCTCGTAGATTAAGCATACGAGCACAGATGAGTGGCCATTGCCAGGTACGCAACGAAAATCTCGTGCAACGTTCCCAGTCGCCGTATTTCCTCCTCGCCTGGCTCCATAACGTTAAATAGACGTTGCAAAATTCCTTTTGATTCGGGCGCCAGCACGCGCGGGGAAAGATTGTGCCATGCTTTCTCCTCGAATACCAAATCATCGATCTTTGTCAACAGATCCCAGGCATGCTGGCCGGTGGATGTCATTTTCTTTTCCTGGTGATCTGTATCTCCCAGAGTGAGTGCGCATGGATGATGCGGAGCTGTCCTTACCGAGATCACCGTCCTCAATGTCGGTGAGACTGTTCGGCTCACTCCTTGTGAGGGAAAGTACACTGCCGTCGGAGAGGCTTCCCCCGGAGGAACTTTCTGTATAAGTAGAAAGGGAAAATAAGCATGAGCATGGCGACAGATGAACAGCAGGGAAGAAGTTCAGACCAGAAACCCCTCCGGAGGCACTTTCTGCACCAAGGTTAGCCTGGAAAACGACCAATCAAGAATCTATACCTGGAATTCTCGGCCCCTCTTCCACGGGCCCAGCGAGATCCTGCCCCCCTCCCGGTCGCCCCCCTCCTTGGCGCCCCCCTTGTTGCCCAACTGGATAGCCTTCCCACTCTCCTCTTTCTCTCCCTCCTGATTCCCGTCCACCTCCCCCAGCCCCACCCCCTGGTGGCGGAGGGGGCCCACCTTTCCCTTCACCGTCGTCGTCTTCTTCCGGGTGGGTTGGAAGGCGATGTCCGACATCGGACGCATTCCGTTTCCGTTTTCTCTTCACATCTTCATCCTTCTTTTTCTGTGCTTCGGCTGCCTCCTCTTCAACAACACGTTTCTTCGTGTCCCTGATCTTCTGCTTGAGGCAATCAAATAACGTTTCGGCGTTACCGCGGAGCTCAGGCGACGCGAAACGCATATACATCGTAGCAGCGTCGGCAAAACCCTGCACGAAGAACCGCTCTATTTCCGCGGGGGTGGTGACAGGCGAAGCTGCGGCTACCGGGAGATCTGGATGAACGACACCCCGCTGGAAGGAGGTGACGGAATGGACGGTGTTTTGCCGATCCAGCCAAACAGGGGGCTATATAACGTGAATCAATAATGTGCTGACCGTTCGAGACTGAGATAAGTTACACACCACTGTGCTTAACAGCAGCCCGTGTTTTTGGTCCCCTACATAATGCAGGGCTGCCGATGCAACGAACAGGTTTTTGGCACTGTTGATGACATTTGTTGGTTCCGCTGGGCAAAGCCCTACGGTCGAGTTTATTAGGGCGGCCTGGCCGATTATAGGCTTGGTCGGGACATGGTTCATCCGGTCTTCCCCCAAGATCTCTCCCTAGAAACACCAAATTGAGACACCAAATTGAGGAGGGACACAACAGTTGGGCGGTGACTCACATCACTGTCCCATAGTTGATTTACGCGCTCTTTGGTCACCTTTAGGACCTCGTAGAAGAGTCCCGAGCCTAGCTCAAAGGGCACGAGATGCGTCATCTGGGTCGCGAGTGGGTCGCCGGATAGCTCGCAGACCTCGGCGTTACGGTCGTAAGCGGATGTGAATAGCCGACGAAGCTTGAAAAGGAGATAATTTAGCATAACATACGAAAAGCGTCTGTCTATGAACGCACCACGTCGAGGTCTTGCCTGCGGTCACTCTTGGTGGCCATGGTTCTCAATAGGATGGCTGTTGCCAGGTCTGTGAGGGAACCTACAAGATTGTCTGGCTAACGACATCGGGAAGCAGTGGAAGAACATACGTGGCTGCTTTCCATGCACTTTAAGCCAGATCACTCTATTCACCCAGCTGTTCACAACTTGCTCGTCCAGCTCTTCAAGGATGTTTTCCTCTTCAATTCGGTACTTGGAGGGGTTTGGGTCATCATGAACTTGCTCGTGGGCTGTTACCCAGGTCGCTTCCTGTGATAGCCCTTTGACGGAGCCAAAGCTGAGTACCCCGAGGAAGAGCGACGCGAAACGAAGGCAGTCCACGACCTTGAGGGAGGTCGCTGCGTAGGCGTTGATGCGGTCGGGGACCGTGGACATCGGTAGATGCACAATGTGCAGGAATCTTTGAGGCTGATGATTAGCATCAAGCTGGCCGATGCAGAACGCGTGGGGAGGACATAGAAATTTCGACATAGCGAGAGAGAGTCAACCTATTTTAAGTTCCAAGATAAGTTTAGTAATGCGCTCTGGGCACAGCCACATTCCGCATCCGTCCGGAAAGAACAAACCAAAACACCAATCCAGACTGCGCTTGATCACGGTGCGCTGGATGCAAGCTGGATTGAGCCTGCTCATAATTGGCTTTAGGAAAATGCCTGCGTGTCCGACGACGAGGTCAAGCCTACTCGAAGATCCACCCGAGCGACCAATGCGGCGTCCAAGACGGCCGAAGTACGTTCCTTGGTCTTCCTCTGCTTGTCGCTGAATGAACGACCGTAGCCGATGGAGGTCGACATTCCCAAACCCAAGGCAAAATCGGCGAAGCCCCCAAAAGCGCCTTGGGAGAATATGCATCTGCGAAAGAAGGACGATGATATGGCCACATCAGACGAGCCTCCGGCCGGGCCAGATGAACCCACGCCCGGACCAGACGAACCCCCAGAGGACTCAGATATGTACGAAGAGTACCTTGTTCCCTTAAAGGTACTCCGCATATCACTTTTTTTTTTTGATACGTTCTAACAGCACTCGTAGGGTTCAACTGATTCTGCTCTTGTTCCTCAAGACGACGTTACGATGCTTGACCTGACCCATGATGCCTCCCCTGAACGCAAGATAGTGCAAGTCGAGAAAATAATTCCTGCTCCTGTCGTCGATCCACCCGCTCTTCCTGTCCAAGTTGTTTCAACGCCTGCTCTCTCTGCCAAATCGGCGCCCGCTGTCCCTGCCGATCCCGTCCCCGCTTTCCTTGCTGATCCGGTTCCTGTTGTGCGCACGAAGTTCCAGTCCGCTCCCCGTCTCGATTCACCAGATCCCGTTCCGGCGTCAACCTCAAATCCGCAGGCCTCATCACCCCAATCCGTCCGCAAACACACACCTCTGTGGCTCAATCTGAGCGAGTCATTCTCCCTCCCATGACAAAGTTTCCACCCGAAGTCCCTTCACGTTCGACGAAACCAGTTTCTCTACTTCAAAAGAAGGCCAGTCCATCCCCTCGGCAAACCCCATCCGGCGCTGTGCGTCCCAACAAACCTGTGACTCCCTTGCCCCCCTCTCCGCCCGTACGGCAACGCCCATCTCGGTCGTCCGCTCTTCCCGCCCACCGTAAGGTTATCAACGATTCTCCGTTCCCGGACCGCGTACCACGTCACCGTCGCTTTCCGCACAGCGACACGCGCCGTCCATTCCGGCCAGACGCATGATAAACACTCACGGTGTGTGCTCACTGGCCTTCACAGCGTCTTTTTCTGACACAGTCGCAGCTTATGAATCCACGCCCGATTCGGGACGTCCTGCGAGGACATTCGGTCGCGCACCACACAAACAGGAAACAGACAGGGCCCGCGATCATAAACGCAACCGCACCCCGGTCGAGGCAATCGTCGAGGTAACTCAGACTCCGAATGTGCACGAAGGACTCTTACGTTCTTGCTCAGGTCCTCAGCGAAATACAAGAGGTCATTGTGGAGAACATATCACAGCGTTTCGATCACGTCCGAAAAGACGTGCGCATCGGGCGAGATAGCATTCTTCGAGGAGCTGCGGCAAGCCTTGAGGGTATGTGTGTAGAGAGGTGTGTTATCATTTCACATCCCGTATTGCTCCTAGTCTAAGAGACACAGTCAGGGTCATCTCAACAATCTGGTCGACCTCCAAGGGGAGTACGCTGCATATCATCGCAAGATCATACTCGGCATCGTCGACATGCAGGAGAGCGCCGAGGTCATGTCGAATACTCTAGGCCAGATCATCCAGCATCACGACCGCCATAGTCTCTCCAAGAAGCTGCCTACGACCATGTTTAAACTTCCTCCCGTTCTGCGAAAGCCTGTCTTGTCCCTTTAGCTTTGCTGTCTTCCGCGTTGTAATTATTTTCAGTGTACGCTGTATTGTAATAAAGTTACTTGGCCTGGATCACCGAAGTACATCTCGGGCACAGAGGGTCGGACGGTGGTCGAGTGAACGTCCAACACCGTGAACATTTTACAAGCTGGGCTGGACGGATTCGGATGGCCAAATCATCTTCACACGCTGTCAAAATATGAGGAACTGGAAAAGCGCGCTCGGTAAAATCGCGCGCACAAGGAATATCCAGGCTGGAAACGTACACCCATTCGGGCGATGTTATGCCAAGAGACCCTTCGTCGATCAACGTAGCGTCCGACGTGATGAAAAGGGTTTTCAAGAGGTTTTCTGTACAAAAGATCAATGCGATGTCGAGCGAGTCAATTGGAATCGGACCTTCGCGCTGCAGCAAATTTATGAATGCCGACGGTTCCTCTAGATCAGGGAGCAGGAGTTCAACCTCGGCTTCCAGTGAGTTTTTGATTTTTCTGGACCCGTGTTAGTTGTGCGTCTTGCTAATGGACAGGCAGCTAGCTTACTTATCGGCCCTGGCCCCTTCGAGGCCAGCGAGCACGGCACTTCGCAAACGAAGCAGCAGCTTGATCTCTTCATTTGCTTCGGGATCATTCCATTCCGGCTCCTGCGGCCGACTATGAGGACCGTCGTAATCGAGTAAACCTCACTGAGAGACTAACCAATGGCTTCCACTCGGTCATGAATATCGACGAATCAGTCTCGTTGAACGCTTCGTGAATTTCCTCCGCGAGATGTGGCACAATGGGCGCCATGATGGAATTCATGGTCGTAAGCACCTGCACGAATGTCAGTGAGATAGAGGAAAATTAGGTTGATATGGAACGCATGCCTGCTCAAGCACAGTAACAACTGCTCTACGTTCAAAGCTTTCCAAGGCATTCGCATACAGCCCGTCCTTGGATATATCGAAATAAAACGAGGATAGTGTAATGTTCGCAAAGTTGCTTAGAGCTGAGACGACTAGAATGAGCATCAGCCAGTCAGTCCTGAACGGATCGATCAGCGTGTTATCCACCTTTAGCAAAGTTGAATTGAGAGTAACCCTCGAGAGCGGCCTGCTCGAGAACATAGAGCTCGTGCATGATGTTCCGTTCCACCTAGAGAGTCCAAGTCAGACGCATGAAAAATACTGTGACGCCATGAAACGTACCAAGCCCAACTCCGAGCGATGTACTCTGTTCATCTTGGATCGAGTTTCCACGCTTCCTACATTCCCAAGGATGAAACGCGCCGTGTTCCGCAGCTTCCGCACTCCCTCTGCAGCTTGTGCAAGGACCACCGGTCCGAGAGACGTGTCGTTCCAATAATCCACTGTCCCAACCCAGAAGCGCAGCACATCGGCACCGTAGATAGGTTCCTTTTTCGTGCTCTGTGGAAGGCGGTGAGACACCGCGACGAAAGAGAGAAATACACGCGTACCGGACCACCATTCACGATGGTCATTGGACTGGTAACATTGCCGAGCGACTTACTCATCTTTTTGCCCTTGTGGTCAAGGACCATGCCGTGCGTTATGAGAGTCGCATACGGACTCGATGCGCGCTGAGACGATCCCACAGCAGTAAGCAGTTGACTCTGAAACCAGCCTCGATGTTGATCGGAGCCTTCCAGGCACACATCCGCTCTTGAGACGCCCCCCTCTCGCTCACGCAACATGGACCACGCGGACCCAGAGTCGAACCATACATCCATGGTATCCGTTCCCTTACGCCAAACCTCGTCCACCGCGACGCCCTCTTCGCGCAACGCTGGTGGTATGAACTCCTCGACCGGGCCCTCCCACCAATACTCGATCCCCTTCTTATCGAGTACTTCTAATATGTGTTTTATGGTGGATGAATCAAGAACGGCCTTGTCGGTAGGAATGTGGTGCAGGGCGGGGATGGGAACACCCCAGACACGCTGCCGCGAGATGCACCACTCGGAACGTAGTTGGATGAACGAAGTCAAACGGACGCGCGCTAGACCGAGGTGAAAGTCAATTTCTGGTCCACAACTGTTCTAGAGGACTTACACGCAGGAGGGAAGAACGAAACGCCTTCGAGAGCCGCCAATGCGTCGGCTTTGATACCGTCCAGGTTCGCGAACCATTGCGAGGTGGAGCTACGCAGAACACTAAGCATAGGAAATAAAATAAAGCGAAAGACTCACGTCACGATAATGGGTTTGTTAGTTCTCCAGTCATATGGGTAGCGATGCTTGATTCGCTGGACCTTGACCAATGCCCCAACTTCTCTGACGAGGTCCACCACCTTCCGCGATCCATTCTCCAGCACGCTCTCGCCGATCAACACCCGCCCGGCGTCGCCGACAGTGTCCATGACTTGGCTGGTGAATTCCCCGGCACGTCCCACGTGGCAAACGATCTCCTCCTTCCTGCCGAGCAGACCCAGCTCCCGGAAAGCGTTGTAGTCCTCCGCACCATGCGCGGGAGCGCAGTGGACGAGTCCGGTACCTGAGGCTGCGGTAACGTGCGGCGCGGCGATGATTTTGAGGGACGGGAGGCCGGGGCAGAGGGACGCGAAGATGGGAGTGTAGGACGAGCCGACTAGCTGGGAACCTGTGGTAGAGAATTAATGAGGATAACGCGAGCGTGGGGCTCCGCTTTGCCTTGTATTTCAGCGCCAATATCACCCGTGCCGATGACACCGGTGAGAGCCTCCAAGCGCTCTTTGGCTACGACCATGAGCGGGGCGTCATCAGAAGTCCGGAGAACGACATATAAGAGGTCTGGATGGACTGCGATGGCCTTTTGGAGGATGAGCTTTTTCAGACTGGAACGAGGATAACAAGCACCATATTTGCGGTAAGAGTCCAAGGTGTCGTCGTCCAGACCAGAAGTTGGATGTCCCGGGACAGTTCGCGAAGGATAGAGCAACTCGCCGCCTTAAGTTTGAAAGTGACGAAAACAGAGTGGGAGACATGATCGTCTTTGTACACCAGCTCTGCTTCCGCCAAGGCCGAACGAGACGACGGTGAGAAGTGAACAGGACGATAGCGTCGATAGATCAATCCTGAAATAGATGAGGGGGCAAGCCAGAGCATCAGAATAAAAGTTGATACCGTTTTCTACCATGTCTCGAAAGACTCGCAGTTGTCTCATCTGGTAAATGTGGTCTATGCTGCTGTTGAAATACTACGAGGCCCAAAACTTGTGCTGCACACCTATTGTACGGTATGTCGACTCGTTGCTCCAATCCGCCATGATTCCGAGGCGCTGGAATTGTTCTTTCTGAGTGTCTATCTCCCGAAGGGCAGTTTTGTGTGCTGCGTGTCTTATGGCTAGCGGCGGTAAAGACGCGGAGTCTTCCTTGACAGTTGTCAAAAGTTGAGCTGAAGATGAAGCTACAACGGCGTACTCCGAGCTCCTGCAACGCCTTGTTTTCGATGGGGAGTCCGTGGCAATCCCATCCAGGGATATACCTACCCGCGTTCAGATACGAACGCGCATAGATGGAGCCATGAAACGCACTGCACCCTCCGCCCACGAGACACTTGGAAGCGGTTGATAAAATCCTTCAGAATTTTGTTCATCGCATGTCCTGGGGAACGTTAATGCCTGAATCGATTCCTGACGCAGTATATGCACCCATATGCAAGTCTCCATTGGCGTATGGCGGCCCATCATGGAGTATGAATTCTGGCCTCTCCAGATTCTTAGACTGAGAATTTGGTTGGCACCGAGTTATGGGGCGCTAGAAAAAGAGGAACCTGCCACTGGTACAGGTCGATACATGTCCGCGCTTGATACCGCGCCTCAACTTCCGCTGGATTTGGACGGAGGGCAAAGGAAGTTGTTGGAAGCAACAGAGACTGCGCAAATGCATGGTTATCGAGCGTACTCGAGTATCGCGTCCCGCAAAATAACGAATTGAGGATGCGCCTTCTGCATCTCTGACCGGAAGTCCAAACGCTCATCGAAACATTGACTCCCAAATTTCTGGGAATTTTAGACGTGGGAGTTCGAAAAGAAGTTGTGACTCTTCGTCACGACGCGTGACTCTCCCTCTTCACGCCTTTACATTGAAATCTAGCCCAGTAGCTACGAGATTCTCTATCCCATTTTTCTGCATTATGCCCAGCGGAAAAGAAATTTTCATACAAGCAGAGACGCACTATGAAGCAGGACGGGTGACTCAAGCATTCGAGCTTTACCGTCAAGCGGTCATACAAATTCTGGGACACGAGAACGTTCTTCAAAAGATTCCTGGTATCCCCGAGCAGCATCCCCAGGAACTACTTGCGAATATATGGCAGAATTTTGTAGTCTGCTTCAGATCGGACAGTGGC
The DNA here is from genome assembly GCA_029203975.1 of Mycena vitilis. NCBI lineage: Eukaryota > Fungi > Basidiomycota > Agaricomycetes > Agaricales > Mycenaceae > Mycena > Mycena vitilis. The sequence goes on along the minus strand of JARGYF010000022.1, from coordinate 643,398 downwards.
GGATTTACTCAAGGTTGGGAACACTTGTCAGCCGTGAATCCAGTGCTCTAATCTGATATTCCTTCGCAGAGGCCTACCCGGAGGGTTACGATCTTTTGTATTCCTTCCGTCCCGCGTCCTCGCCTCGTTCACACCCCGAGTTCACTGGACCGAATGGACGGCGCTTACTGAAGGCCATGCAGATTTCCGCCGCTTTCGCTCTCGCCATTGTCGCGTGGAACAAAGGTGACCGCTCCACGAGTGCGAAGCGATATCAAGAGGCTCTAGATATCGCAGCCACCCACCCGCCGTTCAATGCAGTGACTCCCGGCTTGAAGCATCTCGACAGGATCATCGCCCACGACGTCCAAGAGATACGAGACAATCTGGCGATCCTGATCTCGAGGGATGTCCAGACAGCAACCATGGCCGGGTTGGGCCAGGGTGTGTTGCGGAAGGAGGTGCTGAACGCGCCGAATATGCGCATCGGAGACAATGGAGCGATCGCGCAGCAGGATACCTTTGTTGTCGCGACGGACGCGTGTGGAAGGGTCGGATGCACCAACCGTGGAGTGAACTACAAGCGCTGCAGTGCCTGTAAAAAGACTGCATGTGGGTCACATTCATACTATGATAAGTCGATGCCTAATTTCTGTTCATGAACAGATTGCAGCGTCGACTGTCAGATACAAGACTGGAAGTGGGTCGCCATGTTTTTATAAAGCTCCCACTTCTGAATGCACATCCTAGGAAGCACAAGACTACCCACGTTTAGGAATTGGTGCCCCCATGGATTCTAGTTTACCCGGGCTGTATTTGTATCACACGCGACGCGTTTCTTTGTTTGTATGTGATGTCCATGAGGCTTGTTTGCACGAGCACCGTCACGTGTCGTTTATGAACCGAAACCCAAAAGGGAAAGCGCCCTTGGTCCCAACCTCCACAACGACCCTCAGTTTATTCTTCTTTTTTATACGAGGTCCACGCCCGCCGACCACAGATGTCGACGAACCTCCCAGTGCGTTGAGAAGCCACCAAAAAATTATACAAAGCCACTGACTTTCTCGGACAGCCTCGACGTGCGGCCGGTCGATCCACCCGCACCACAGCACCCAAAGACAACGAAAATGCGAATGCACGCCCTTCACGAATCAATACACGAGCGAAACCACTTTCCGGAACTGCCGCCGCCGGCACGGCCAATGTGAATGGCGGGACCACACGCGCGACCGCGGCGACGGCGGCATCCAGAGCAAAGACCGGCCTCACTGCTGCAGCAGACGCAAAGCCAGATCCACCTGCGGGGAAGAGAAAGCGGGAGGCGCTGGGCGAGGTCACGGCTCTGGCGAACAACAGGACCAAAAACCAGACTGCGAAGGGCAAGGAAAAGGAAGGCGCCGTCAAGAAGGAGAAGGTCGATGCCACCGCCAAGTCGACGACGACGGTGCGCACAACTCGCCAGCCTCTGCGTACGGTGGCCGGGACGCGTCACAATGCCGTCGCTGACGAGTCCGAGCCTCTGCCTGAGGTCAAGGACGAAGCCCGCGTCGACGACCATGCCATGCTCATAGACCTTCCTCCGCAACCCGCCTTGCCCGTAGCTCACGTCCGGAAGTCCCTGGTGTCCAGAGAAAACACTGCTGCCGCCGCGCGCCACTCGAACGCCGCCTCGCGTCGACCCTCGACCCGCTCCTCTGTGCCTGCTCCCCAACACCTGGAGGAGGACCTCGAGGAGGACGAGCCTGTACATAAGCGGCGCAGGACGTCCTCGGAGGGTCCGGAGGAGTCGGAAGAAGAGGACCCTGCGGTGCTCGAGGAAGTACGGCTGCAAGCAGAGGAGGAGCTTATCACGGCGCGCATCGCAGCAGAGCTCGAGGCGTACGCGAATGACGAGCCCGAAGCCGATCCCGAAATCTCTCCCTGGGACGATCTCGATGCTGACGATGCGGACGACCCGGTCATGGTCAGCGAGTATGTCGTCGACGTCTTCAATTACCTCAAGCAGGTCGAGGTGTGTTTCTCTTATTGCGAACTCCTTTCTCCTCTGACGATCGATTGCAGTTGAAGACCATGCCCAACCCGAACTATATGGCGAGCCAGACCGAGTTGGCGTGGAAGATGCGCGGCGTCCTCAACGACTGGCTCATTCAGCTGCACTTCCGCTTCCGTCTCCTCCCCGAAACCCTCTTCTTGGGCGTCAACATCATCGACCGCTTCCTGTCCGCGCGCGTCGTCTCCCTGGCCAAGCTCCAGCTCGTCGGTGTCACCTCCATGTTCATCGCTGCGAAGTTCGAGGAGGTCATCGCGCCGTCCGTCTCGCAGTTCCAGGAGATCGCGGAATCGTCGTACACTGAGTCAGAGATTCTGCAAGCAGAGCGATATGTGCTCAAGACGCTCGACTGGAACCTGAGCTACCCCAGCCCCGTGCACTACCTTCGGAGAGTCAGCAAGGCGGACGACTACAACCTCAAGGCGAGGACCCTCGGCAAATATCTGATAGAAATTGCATGCTTGGAGTGGCGGCTCATTGCTGCGCCGCCGTCATTGCTTGCTGCAGCCGCCATCTGGCTCGCGAGGATAGCACTGGGCGAGGAGAACTGGGTATGTTGTATCTGCTCATCCGCAAACGCATTCGTCTGATATCGCCTGTCAGACCCCCAATCTGGCGCACTATTCCTCGTACCCCGAGAGCGCTTTGCTTCCCACCGCGAACTTGATGTTAAACTACATCTTGAAGCCTACCCGCCATGAATCGTTCCACCTCAAGTACGCCGGCAAAAAGTTCTGCAAGGTATTTGACCTCCTTTAACTGCCGCGTCCTGTTCCCACACTTTTTTACCAGGCCAGCGTGTACATGCGCCAATGGGCGCTGGAACGATGGGAGGAGAACACCCTCGTCGACCTCGGCCAGGAACTGACTCAGCTCAAGAACGAGATCCGGGCAGAACGCGTTCATGAACAAGTTCGGATTGAGCAGGAGGAGCGGCGGCGGGAAAAGGAGGCGACCGAGCGGGCTGAGAGGCGACAAAAGATCAGAGAGTCGGTGGCACTGGCGACAGCATCGACTACTCGACCCTCCGCGCAACGGGTGGCAAGCGGCAGCGGCGCCAAGCTGGGACGACCGTCTCGGTAAACTGAGGTTGCGGAGGTTGCGGTATCTATTGGCGCACGCTGCAAGTCCATCTCCACCTATCCTATCCAACCTATCCCTCATTCTCATTCTCGAATCCAAAGACGCCGGCTGGTGTCCGTCAATGTTTCATCTACCATTCAACACCCTTTGTGATATGTTTATTCATCGTTTCCCCTCGCCTTCTCCGTGCATTCTTCCGCCCTCGTGCCACCCGCCATGACGCGACTCGCAGCAGTAACAACAACCTAACCTCCGATCCGACACCGGCGTAGCACGCTTACGACCGCCGCCATCCACCGTTCCTCCAAATGCTCTCCCGTCCGTCTGCTCGATTTGTTCTTTGGCTCTTTTTGTACTGGTATCCGCTTCATTCAGCCACCTTCACCACATCCTTGTTCACATCCACAGAATCATTTCAATTTCCGAGTTTTATTTATACACACAATTTCCGAGTCTTTCGTAGATATGTCTTTCGGGCGCCGGTGTTCATACGGTTTGACGGCAGAGAAATATACGCTAGGTTTGAAAGCGACGATGCAGGCGGAGGAAGACGGGACGCAAGACGCAAGACTTCGAAAAACGACACCGACTCCGAGCTCTCGAAGAGGCCCCGGGTATTGCCGTCCCGTGTCGGCCCGAAAGTCCGCCCTATCTGCTGTATCCGATTGCAAGGCGCGCTTTTTCTATTGGACACACCCACATGAGCCCGAATGCTGATTCGCGGGTTACGAGGATTGATACCAAACTATTCGTGCAAGAAGCTCTGAGGACTCTTAAAAGCCGCGACGGGTGGTGTTGCAGCGGTCGACTCAAGATGTCTGATCCCTCGACGCATGAATCTCCAACAGCTCCAGGAGGGACCGCCCCCGCCTCGGATAAGGAGAAATATGTGTATACTGGAGACCGAGAGGTTATCTTTGTCGGTAGGCAGCGATTGTGGATGAGACAGGCATGATTCAACCTGATTCATGAGCGCAGCTGGGCTTGGGATGGTCGGGATCGGTGAGCGTGGTTCCCCGACGCTCCTAACGGACGCTTATTGGCGGGGTTTCAGCGTTCATCGAAAAACTCTTGACTCTCGATGTGCAGAAGAAATATTTCGTCGTGACTTGCGGAGAAGAAAAGTACTTTGCTTACAATCGTGTTGGGTGAGCCAAGCCATTCTGAAGTTATCTCCTGGAAACTGACTCTGCCAGGCTGACGGAATATTTCGAGCATCGCAATGTTCGTGTGGCAATCTATTACGAGCGTCTAGATGCTGAAGCAGATTAGGTTGAAGATTTGTATCTGAATCCACCATCCTGGTACGCCGAACAGAAGCCAGACAGTTTCCGGTACTTCCTTGGCGAGACCGTTACCTCTGTCTCTCCTGAAGAGCATCTTGTTCGTACATCGAAAGGCAACATCGTCAAATACGACAAATGCGTTTTAGCTACCGGTTCAAACGCCGGCCTTCCCCCATATATCGGAGCGGAAGATGCGGCTAAAACACACGGAGTATTCGTGTATCGAAACATCTCGGACCTGGATCAGATCATCTCTTACGCCGAGAATGGTTCTGCGAGGAAGGCGTTTATTGTTGGTGGAGGCTTGCTGGGACTGGAGGCTGCGAAAGCCATCTATGATATGCCCTCGTGAGTATTCTGGTCTACCATTCGATGACTTGCATCAATCCGTTTGTAGGATTCCAGAGGTGGCTATCATCCACCGTCAGAACCACCTACTGTCTCGCCAGCTAGACTTTGACGCCGGCGAGATGGTTCTGAGAAAGATTCAAGCAATGGGAGTCGAAGTTCTAACTGGCTGTTCGCCCGTGGAACAACTAACTAGGCCAGCTGAAGACGATCCTGAACGCGACGTATTCCTGGGGTTCAAGCTTCCAGACGGAAGTACGATAAACGCAGATTTAGTCATCTACGCAATCGGGATCAGGCCTCGGGATGAGATCGCCAAACCAAGCGGCATTGAATGCCATTCCAGAGGCGGTATTGTCGTCAGCGATGATTTGCAGACGTCTGCCAAGGATGTCTATGCCATTGGCGAATGCGCAAGCTGGAAAGGAAACACGTATGGCCTGATTGGGCCTGGAAGTAAGCTGTCTCTGTCTACCTATAACTTGCGGCGGTGACCGACATGCGTCAGTCGAAATGGCCGATATTCTATCGTTCAACCTCACGCAGACCGACTCTCATGCTCCAAGAGTTATGAACGCGCCGGACTTGAGTACCAAGCTGAAGTATATTCTATTCCCTTTGTGAGTTACAACCGCTGATCTTTTCTTTCAGGCTCATGGGCGTAGATGTTGCTTCATTTGGCGATTTCTTTGCGGACGTGAAATCGATCGACGCACAAATCCAGGTCGTTTCTCATGTCGACAAGTCCAACAAAGCGCAACCCGCTGTACAGATTGCTATTGGTGACCCACCCGCCTCGCAGGCCAGCTCACAACCAACTTCGAGGGCGCACAAGTCAAAAAGCGAAGGACCGATCAGATGTCTGGTCTATAACGATCCGTTCGGCTCGACCTACAAGAAGTATATATTCACCGCGGATGGAAAATATCTTCTTGGAGGTCAGATGATTGGCGATGTAGCCGACTACGTTAAACTCGTCTCGATTGTAAAGAAGAAGGTATATCTTTAACATTGAACTGGACCAGCTAGGAACCTGACACCACACAATAGAAAGCACTCGAGATTCCTCCTTCAGAGCTCATTGTTGGAGCCAGAAAAGAAGGCGCGTCAGATGGCGACGATCTGGACGATGACGCTCAAGTTTGCAGCTGTCATGTTTGTTGTTCCTCTTTGCTGGTTTTGTTTATCGCTCATTCATTACTCTTTCCAGAATGTCGAGAAAGGAAGGATTGTTAAATGTGTCAGAGATGAAGGCTGCACGACCATTGCGGACCTCAAAGCCAAGACGAAAGCTGGAACAGGTTGCGGTGGTTGCATGCCGCTGGTAAGTTGATATTTTACCGCCTCGCAAGCCAGTGTTCAATTCACACTGTTAGGTTACGAGCATCTTCAACGCGGAGATGAAGAAGGCCGGCCACAAAGTCAACAACAATCTTTGTCCGCATTTCTCAATGTCTCGTGCCGATCTTTTCGCAGTCGTGCGAGTCAAGAAACTTCGGGATTTCACAGAAATCATGCGCACCTCCGGAGTAGACCCGAACTCACTCGGCTGTGAGATTTGCAAGCCGGCTATCGGAAGTATCTTGTCGAGCTTGTAAAATTCAACCCACACTTACCCGTTTCGGTGACTGATTTGAACCTGTGCAGATACAACGAACACATCATGTCACCTGCGCACCATCAGAATCAAGATACCAACGACCGCTTTTTGGGCAATATTCAGCGGGATGGCACTTTCTCAGTCATACCGCGGATCGCTGCTGGCGAGGTGACTCCAGAGGGCCTCATTGCCATCGGACAAGTCGCAAAGAGATACGGATTGTATACCAAGGTCAACATGATGATTCCCCGCTCCCTGTATTCATCGCTTAATATGCCAATAAAGATCACCGGAGCGCAGCGGATTGATATGTTTGGTGCTCGCAAGGACGATCTGCCGGATATCTGGGAACAACTCAACGACGCCGGGTTTGAAAGCGGACATGCGTATGGGAAGTCTCTTCGAACCGTTAAATCTTGTGTTGGAACCACCTGTGAGACTCGTTCAACCCATGCCGTGTTTGCATCTGAAACATTTTTATGGCTTAGGGTGCCGATACGGGATAGGCGATTCTGTTGGCCTGGCTGTGCAACTCGAGAACCGGTATCGCGGTGTCCGTAGCCCTCACAAGTTCAAGGGCGGAGTTTCCGGCTGCGTAAGAGAGTGCGCTGAAGCTCAAGGAAAAGATTTCGGGGTTATTGCGACGGACAAGGGATGGAACAGTGCGCTCCAACCGAATGTTACACTGATTTCTTTGCTCATATCATCTGTAGTATTCGTTGGAGGGAACGGTGGCGCAACTCCGGTAAGTTCAAATCCACTCGTTATGTTCAACTCTTCCTCAATGAACATCTAGCGGCACGCCGAGTTATTCGCAAAGGACGTGCCGCCGACTCAAGTCGTTCGGATTATCGACCGGTGCGTTCTTTTCGAAGGAGTATATATATATGTGTCGAACCGGTATCCCAGGTACCTTGCGTACTATATCATGACAGCCGACAGACTGCAGCGCACCGCCCGCTGGATCGAGAATATGGAAGGCGGTATCGAGGTGTGTTGGCCAAAACGCCCATGAGCGAATCTTATTAACCACGGTGGGCGCTAGAAACTTCGTCGGGTTATCCTCCAGGATGAACTTGGGATTTGTGATCAGCTGGATGCATTCATGGACAACCTTGTCGACACTTACCAGGACGAGTGGGCTCAAGTGGTGAAAGGTGATACCAGCTACCCGTTGTCCCTTTCGTTCCTAAAAATGCGTAGACCCCACCAAACGAAAACAGTTCAAGCAGTTTGTCAACACGGAAGACCGAGTCCAGAATTCGGAAAAGATCACAGAGCGTGGTCAACAACGGCCTGCTGATTGGGCTAAGGCCTATCCTGCAGTCAAACTTACTCAGGATCAATTGGTGACACCTAAATCCGACTGGCAGTGGTTAATCATGGCTTCCATGGCCGATATGATGCCAACGGAAATGGGTACCACGAGCGTTGCGGTTAAATACGGCGAAACACAGCTTGCTATATTCCACGTTCCCCAACGTGGTTATTTTGCAACCCAACAGATGTGGGTATCCAATTTTGCTCGTCATTCCGCCAACTGATTCCATGATAGGTGCCCGCATCGACGGTAAGCAAAGCGATGTCTCCCAACTGAAGGCTTATTGCTTCCAGCGCATTTGTTCTTGACCATGGCATTATCGGCGAGTCGCCAAAAGGAGAGCCTGTGAGTGTGTTCCAATCTCTGTCCTCTTGAACAAATTACAAATTTCGTACAGTATGTTTCGTGCCCGCTTCACAAACGAAACTATACTCTCGCCGAGGGACTCTGTCTGAACGACTCCGAGTATCAAATTCTCACATTTGAGGCTCGGGAGAATCCAGACAACGCCGAGGAGATTCAGTTGCTTCTTCCTCCCAAAGATGACATAGATGCTATCCTCGGGACGGAAAAATGGCTGGTCAGGCAAGCACAATCAGAGGCTTTGGGTTTGAACGCGGCTACACAAGTCGAAATCGTAGGCGCACAAGGGGATATAAAATCTGGAGGCGGGTGTGGGAGCAATGCGCTTGAGTGGTAGACTTTTGTCACTGTGTTATGAAAAATTGAACCACATGTTGAATTTACGTAAGCTATCGATGCGATCAAAATTGATCCGTCTTTGGATCGTGTCTTCGGATCTGTCCTTCGTCTTCCTCTCCCATTGTCCGATGCCGCATCCAAGCCCCCGCATCCAAGCCCCGCCACAAAGCAAGAGCGCGCTCTGCTTCTGTTGAAGTTGAAGAATCCTCTCCACGAGAACGCTTGTTGTGCCAGGGCAATGGTTGAAATCGTCAATAAAGTCTTCGCGGTTGACAAAAAAAGCGGAAAACGATTCTCGTCAAGCCCTCCTCCTCAGGGTGGCCATGAATTTCATCTCTGGACAACGCTCCGATGAGGAAGACGCGGCAATTCTGGGCTCTTGAATTGTCAATGCAGTCCAAGAATTGCAGCCCTTCACGGCCCGACTAATCGTCCGGCCGCTGCATTTCTCGAACGGTTCCTCTGGGTTATCTGCTGACTGCTCGACGAGATCTGCGACTATTTCAGGCGCCTAGGGCCAGGAAAATTCCGCAAGGCAAAGGCAAAGGTAAACACCCCACCCGAGATGCAGCCTTGGCCAAACTGCATCGAAGACCTGATCCGAGCTCCCAACGATGAACAAGGTGTCCTTGGCGCTCTTTTACGATGGGTAGTCGATGTCCCGGCGGGCTATAGCGCTTTCGTGCTCATGGGTGCCCTGACACGCTTCTGGGGGCCTTTCGCTATGCAGCTATTCAAGGACCCAAACGTCTTTCCCCTCGCCACATCGCACCTGAAGCGCGCGCTCCAGTCATACCACCCACATCCTCCCAACGAGATTTTGAAGGATGTCTTTGCGCGTCCAGTCACCGCGTGCGCAAACGCATTGTTTCCGAACTCGACTTGAGGAGCTGTGTACTGAACCTCCGGGTGGTCTACGAGGGCATGTATGCCATTGCGGTGCTGATAGAACCGATATTGCTGCACCTGCGTCTGGAGGAATCTATGAATGACTGTCGCCGCTGGTTCAGCCTCGTACGCGCGCTTTGCAGTGGAATTGCGCAAGATGGCACCAACCCGAAAGGGAAAGCCACATCTAAGATGGCAGAATACGTACACTTTAGTGGTGCTCACCATTGTATGGTTCAGATCCGCAACCGGAATCAGGTATGTTTTCTGATCCTTGTTATCTGTGGGGACTCACCAATATACCATCAGTGCCTCCATGTCCAATGCAAGTCCAAAATTCAGGCGCGCTCCTTAGTTTGCTCGCGGTGCGGGATTGTCCGATACTGCACCCCCGAGGTTTTATTTCTTGGCAAGAAAAATGTCCTGCTCATGGACCTTCCCAGTGCCTCAAAGCCGCCCCGCGACTCCCACACAAGTCTCTCTGCCAGAGGATTACTACCCTCCGCGCGGCGGTCCTCCTTACCGACAACAACGCATGGAATCGCACGGTACGCGATGATGCGAACCACCGACAATCGAGGCAGTTCATGGAGAAGTGCATTGCGCTTGGTGCTGACTCTCGCGTTGCGGAGGCCATCTGGCGCGGGATTTATGTGCTCACAGAGGCGCGCGTGCATTTTTTATGGGAGATGGATCATGCGGAGGAAGAGCTGAAGGACACGACGATGGGCAGAGTGGAGGGTGCAGGTGGAAGATGTGATCACTGAACTGGCCAGAAATCTTATAAGCCCCTTCCCGACGAAGAGGTCGATTGACTGTGCTGAAATGTACAATGTTTCCATGTAAACTATCTCTTTCGTGCGTTCATAGACTCAGATCCCATGCACCGGAAGTCGGACTCTTGAACTAAGTAGATATTGAACCGCACAGATGACAGACGTCTACCCTACGCATTTCACGCATTTATGAACGGTTCCGCGGGCGCGTGTATAGTAAGGCTGCAGCGAGTCATGGACGCGAGTCAAAGGATGAATGTGGCTGTGGAACAGTCTGGAAGGGTCCGGCTTGCCCCGGCTAACTCGCTTTAAATATCGGACGCGACAGTTCTTGTTCAGCAACCACCACCACTCCCTCCAGGGGCGTCCACCCCTCCTCCAGTAACCCTCTTTCATCACCTTTTTTGTAGCGTCTGCAGCACCTAGGTTCGTTGTTCCTCGTTATCAATCCCTTGTGTGCCTTGTTCACGAATTTCCCTCAGAATTTTACAGTAACTGCGACTTGGAGCAACCCTCAGAACCCCCGACAAGCACCGCGCGCGGCCCCCAACCTGTGAGCACTCTTCCAATTTTTTCCCCGTCCAGGTATCGATAATAACCCGATGGTATCAGTTGGCTCTGGTACAGAAAATAAGCGGGAGTAGCAGCCCCTGCATGGAAGGACCTGACAATCCGGCCAGAGCCGAGCGTCCTCCCAATAATCCAGAGTCAATCCCAGGCCCGCCCCGCGATCACAAGCGACGGCGCCACCATAATCGCACCCAAGATGCGTCGGGCGGCCAGCAGCACCCGCTTCGTCAGCCGCGGGGCGATGTTCAGCCCCGTCAGCCGCGAGCTGACAATGCCAACGGCCAGCCGCGCCAAGCTCGAGGCGACAGAGCTGGCCGGCCGCAGAATGGCCCTGGGGCTGCAGAAACTGACGGTCAGCCCCGTCAGCACAATAATGGCAATGGTCAGCCGCGCCAGCCCAGAGGCGCGCCGCCTCGCAATGCCAGGCCGCAGAATGGCCAGAACTCGGATGTGAACGCGGACTCAGCAGGGAACTGGCGCGCACAAGGCGCCGAGCCTCCAGTCCCTGCGAGACGTGGTCGCGGCGCCAAGTTCAACACCGGCCTCACTTCTGGCGACGTGGCGTCTTCATCCGCGCCCAAGGCCGCCAGATCCAGACCCAAGCCGGCGCCGGTAGCGGACGATCTGACCTCGATTCTCACAGCGGCCCTGAGCACGCCGCCTTACCCCGACTGTCCCATCTGTTTCTCGGCCGTCCACCCCGCTCAGCCGACCTGGTCCTGCTCGCCGTCTATCCCCGTCCTCGAGACGCAGCAGTATTGCTGGACGACGTTCCACCTCAAGTGCATTCGCTCCTGGGCCGCCAAGAGTGTCAAGGAGGTCGCCGACGCGTGGACCGCGCGCGGCGAGCCCCAGCGTGGCGGCGAGTGGCGCTGCCCTGGCTGCCAGGCGCGCCGCGTCGCCGTCCCGACGGCCTACCGCTGCTTCTGCAACTCCACCCCCTCCCCGGCCCCCGCGCGCATCTCCACTCCGCACTCCTGCGCCGCGCCGTGCACGCGCGCGCGACCCGCCTGCGCGCACCCCTGCCCGTTGCTCTGCCACCCGGGGCCCTGCCCGCCGTGCCGCATCACCACCGACGTCAAGTGCGGCTGCCCCAAGGGCACGGTCCTCGCTCTGCGCTGCGGAGAGACAGACGTGAGCTGCGGCGCACCGTGCGGACGGCCCCTCGCGTGCGGCGCGCACTTCTGCACCCGCGACTGCCACACAGACGCGTGCGCCCCCTGCACCGTGCGCGAGACTGCGCGGTGCTTCTGCGGCAAGGAGGAGCGCGAGGTTGGCTGCGGCGAAGGCGCCCCCGTGCCGTGCTCGCACGATGCTCAGTCCGAGCCCTGGGTCGGGCGCTTCGCGTGCGACGGGCCGTGCGACCGCCTCTTCGACTGCGGCGTGCACCGATGCGCGCGGCCGTGTCACCCCGCGAGTGGTCCCCCGGCTGAGTGCCCGCGCTCACCCGCGAAGGTGCAGACGTGTCCCTGCGGGCGGCGCGCCATTGCACCGCACGCGAGTGTGCCGGATTCGCGCGCAAGTACCTGGACGAACGTGCCGCCGGAGCCCTTTCCTGCGCGCAAGGACTGCGCGGCACGGATCCCGACGTGCGACAGCGCGTGCGGGAGCGTGTTGGCGTGTGGACATGCGTGTGCTGCGAAGTGCCACGAGGGTGCGTGCCCGCCGTGTGCGGAGCGCGTCGTGCGGCCGTGCCGGTGCGGCGGGAGCACGAAGAGCATGGCGTGTTCTGCTGCGACGGCGGCGGGCGAGGGCGACGCCGCGGCGGAGGTGCTGTGTGACAAGACGTGCAAGGCGCTGCGTGCGTGCGGACGGCATCAGTGTCTGCGTGTGTGCTGTCCGCTTGCGAGCGTTGCCGCGCTGCAGCAGAAGGGCAAGGGAAAGAAGCGCGCGGCGGCGGCTGAGCAGGAGGGTGTTGGGATTGGCGAGGAGCGTGGCGGCCTGCACGAGTGCGATCTGGTTTGTGGGAAGGCGTTGAGTTGCGGGGAGCACCGCTGCGAGCAGAGGGATCATAAGGGACCCTGTGGCCCGTGCTTGAGGAGCAGCTTTGAAGAGGTGATTCCCTTCTCTTTCTCGTTCAAACTTGTTACTCATTCATTGACGCATAGCTCATCTGCCCCTGCGGCCTTACGGTCCTCGAGCCGCCGATTCCTTGCGGGACGCGCATCCAGTGCACTTATCAGTGCCCGCGTCCGCCCCCGGCTTGCGGGCACCCGCGCCAGCAGCACATGTGTCATTCGGACGCTGTCGGCTGCCCGCCGTGCCCGTTCCTTACTACGAAGAAGTGCATGTGCGGGAAGAAGGACGCGGGGAACGTGCGTTGCGCCCAGGAGCGCGTTTCGTGCGGGAGTGTGTGCGGTCGGCTGCTCGGGTGCGGGTACCACCACTGCGAGCGCCTGTGTCACTCAGCCGACGAGGGCTGCGGCGCGTGTGTACTTGCATGTGGGAAGCCGAGGAAGTTGTGGTACGTTCTCCCTCTGCCCCCACGGGAATGAATTCTGATCTGTTCATCTGCTCGACAGTCTACCGCTGCACCACCCGTGCACGCACCCGTGCCATGCGCCGTCGAGCTGCGACGAGTCGGCACCGTGCACGGCCGTCATCACCGTTACGTGTTCGTGCGGGCGCATCCGGCAGCCCGTGCAATGCGGGAAGAGCGTCACGACCCCCGGGCGCGAGAGCCAGCAGCCCAAATGCTCGAACGAGTGCCTCATCGCCAAGCGTAACGCCCGCCTGGCGGATGCGCTGGGGATCAGCCAGGAGAGCCGCGAGCGTGGGCCGGCGGTAACGTGGCCCGACGAGGTCCTCGCTTTTGGGCGCGCGAACGGCAAATTCGTGAGCGTTGTGGAGAAGGCGTTTGCGGAGTGCGTCTTTCTTCCGTGTCCTTTTCTTAGGGTCATACTCACGCATTTTTTTCTGCAGCTTCGTCGCAAGCGAAAAGAAAATGCAGGTGCTTCCGCATATGCCGCCCGAGCGCAGGAAGTTTGTTCATGATGTGAGCCTTTCTCTACCCCCAAACTGACGAGACTGACTTCAATTCAAGGTCGCGACGGTGTACCGCATGGATACGCAAATGGTCGATCAAGAGCCACATCGCAGGTGTGTACTTGCTTACTTTGTGCTTTCCGCCCTAACTCATCTTCTTCCCAGCGTCCAACTTCTCCGCCGTTTCGACACGCGGGTCCCCTCGCCGCTCCTGTCTGCAGCGCTCGCTGCCTCGGGCCCTCCCCCAAGCCTCGGGAAGCTCGCGGACCTTCGCACAGGGAGTCCTGCTGCTGGATCCTCTTGGCGCGCAAAGTCCGTGTCGCCTGCGCCCCCAACAGCCTCGAGTGCCCCGCGCGCATGGGGTACGGCGGGCGTAAATACCTCCGCTGCCGCTCCTGTGCAACCCACCGCAGCTGCTGCACAACCTATCCGCGCACCACCTGCGGTCATCGCGGCGCCGATTCCCGCCCCGCTTCCGGTGGTCACTCCCTCAACTCCCGGTAGCGTTCCGGACGACTGGGAGGATGATGCGTAGAGTAGAAACTCAAGGGTTTGAGAGTAGTGTAATGTAATTGAAGACGTGTATATCTGCGTACACTGTAATGGTGTCTTTTTTGAAGCTGCGCAGCAGCATACTCTCTATAACGACCCGATTTATTCCAACCATTGGGCCTCGAGGGCAACGCGTCCGAGAGGCGTCCATGCACAGCGCCCCGTCGTTGTCTCGGGATAGGCTTTTACTTTTTCTCCTCCTTGGATCACGACTCCGATTGGCACTGCCAGGACATTCCGAGTCTTCCGAGTCTTCCATTCCGACTCTTCGGCGGTCTCTTGACTCTCTCTTCGGACTGGCACGCCAGCTCCTATGGTTCATGCAATACGCACCGCCGAACGCTTGCGGTAGGCCGCAAGCGTAATGTCAAACCACATGCGGACTCGGAATATCTCTCGCCAAAGTGAGCGTCGTCGAACGAAAGAACTCAAACTCAGATGCTCTTCTCATGCTCTTCTCGTTTTGCAGTAGCACGGCCTTGATATTCCGAGCAATGCCCATCGAGCTGGTCTGTCTCATTCTCCGACTGGCTGCAATCGAGGACCGAGCCACAGCTCTCCTGCTTCTCAGTGTCCAAAGCAATCCATAATATTGTATTGCCGATTCTATACGACAGAGTGCACCTCACCACCGACCGGGCTGTGGAGAAATTTGCTATGGCGCCCATGTATCAGCGCCGCCCCATCGTTGGCTGTCGGCATCCGGTCGTGCGGTACTTGAACACTACGAAGGTCGATGTCAACACGCGCTGGCGTCAGCTGGCGGACGGGCGCCCAGAGATTGCGCATCTCTGCGTGTCGCTGGCGGACCTGCACCCCATGTCCCGGATGGACAGGCAGCTCCAGCCTCTACACGTCGGCGTCGCTGTCGACGAGACACACGAGTTCCCAGACTACTATTTCCCGCTGCCGAACCCCCTTCTCCGACGCGTGAGCATTAGTCATGAAGCTCCGGATTCAGTCAACCTATGGTGCGGAGCGGACGGCGGCTTCGCCCAGTCGCACGGGACGCTGTTCATGCGCGCTACGCATGTGTACTTCTTGGACAATATTCCCCCAGCGAAAGACCTGAAAGGCTTGAGAGATTACCTTTCACGCGTAACGCATTTTGCGTTTCCTTTCCGGCGGGAACTCGGGACGCAACGAGAAGCGCTGTGGACCGTACTGCGCGCCTTGCTGCTGAGACAGTCGGTCTCGCTCGTGCTACTCGTTCGTATGAATTGGTCGGAGGAGGTGCAAGAGGACTGGGCGGAGATGGGCACTCAGTTCGTCTTGGAGATGGCGGATCCACGCGTCGTTCTGATCGACGATTCGACGCTCACCATGAAGGGCTTGACCTGGGACGAGGACGAGGAATCTATCTGGAGACTCGCGGAGGAGACACGTCGCAAAGTCGCAGAACTGAGAAGAGCCTTTTGCAAAACAATTTGAACGACTGGTCTCATGGAACATTTGAAGGAATACAGGTTGAATATAGGTGTGGATTTAATGTATAACAATGTATCCGTCCTGAACGTTGAACAGAGAAGCAAAGGGGCCGCCCACATTTTGCTCGACAGACCTCATTTCGACATAAAACCCGTTTCGGCCGCCGTGCCGTGTGTCAGCCTGCCAAGCATTTACTCCAAACAGCTCTCCAAACCTTCCGTCAGGCTTCAGCAATGAGTTGTCGGCGGAGCGACAGAACTCGATTCATAGGCTGTCGAGTTGGCCCGGTTCGAATCCGCGGCTGCGGGCGTGGCTGCTGTCCCTACCTCGACACCGAAATCGAATCCAACGAGCGCTGGAATTATGCTCAGCAACCCGGTATCCAGTTCGATCCCTCCGCGCACCGTCCGTACCACCCTGGCATTGCGCCGAGCGGCAACCACGCCTGCAAGACGTCTTATCGGCCCAAGTTCGTCTGCGTGGGCTGCAGGCGGGGATTCAAGGCCGCCGTTGTCGAAGGCAACGAGTACGCCATCTGGGCGAGCTCGCGGCACATGGGGTGGTGGTGGTCGCCCTCGCCGAGCAGGATCCCCGATGTGTGGAAAGAGTACAAGAGTATCTGCTCCTTACCGGCCCGCAGAGAGGAAAAGAGGCGCCTCGAACAGATCGAGGATATGGTGCTCTCCGCACGACAAGACGGACGAACCTTCAGCGACGCGGAGATGAACGAGTACAAGAAAGCGAACCCGGCGCTGTGGTGGCAGCCGCTGAGTGCGCTGCGCTGTCCTGGGTGCGGGGAAGCGGGAGTCCCAGTTGGAGGGACTTTTCGTGCTCCGGCGCGGAAAGATGCGCGTGGATGGGCCAAGGTCTCGGAGCTGCTGGCCAATGGGGAGATGTTCAGCTACTGCCTAACACGGGACGAGGAACAGGTGTTGAGCAGAGAGGCGGAAATCGAGAACGAACGACGGCAGGCTGCCGTTGGATGGGGAGAGACCAAGGCCAGGAGAATTGCCGAGTTGAAGAATACGTCGGGGAAAAGCGCGAAAACTTGTGCGATTCAAGTCTGTTGAAACAGCAATTGGTGGACCGTTGCGTTCCTGGTAAAAAATCAAACATTCAGAAACTAAGAGGCGTCATACACCCGTGAAGAAGCCCTCCCCAGCCGACGAGAACCTAACACAGCCCAACCCGCATCGTATAACTCGCTGAAATGGGAACCAGCTGGCGGTAACGCGATCACGTTGTTCTGTTCGTTCCCAGCAAACTCCCAGCGCCGACAAAGCGGTGGGCCAGACAAGAAAATTAATTAAGCCAGCTCAAGAGCCGCAGGAGCACGCAGCCCGGTGGGTACCGCACCGCAGTCAAAAATCGATACTCCCATGTCACAGCAATTGAATTTCATCTTCATCTTCATCTAGCTAGGTATCCAGCCTATGAGTTATTGAGTACCTGTACCGTAGTACGTGCGCGGATCGCGGATCGTGGTGAGGAGTAAAAGTTATAGCACAGAATATGGAGCACGAGGGGGAGTATGGAGTACGGAAACAGAGACATGCAGAATCATGGACAGACACGGAGACAGAGACGGAGACACGGAAACCGACAGCGAGATAAAGTGTAAAGTGAAGTGCAGTGCGAGAGCTTTTGAGACGTAAGACGGTTGGTTGGTTGTTTTGTACATCATGATATCGATCGAGAGACCCGGGAAAGTGAGAACCGGATGGAGCATACGGACGGGGGCGGGGACGGGGACGAGAACGGAAAGGTAGCAAGCAAGCAAGCAGCAGCAGCATGGAAACAGCATAAGAGAGACGACGGCGGCTCACGCACCCCCGCTAATCCCGAGCCGCAGCACAAGCGCCTCCACCAGCTCGCGCTCGACGCCAAACTCGCGCGCCAGCTCGCTCAGCCGCGCGCTCTCCTCGTCCTTCCCCTTCCCCTTCGCCTCCAACTCCTCCTCCAACTCCCCCTCCACGCGCGCAGAAGCAGGGGCAGGGGCAGGCAGGAGGGATGCGGGCGGCGAGGGCGGGGGAAGCGAGTGGTACGAAACGCCGGGCGACGCAGGCGGGGCGTACGTCTGGCATTGTTGTTGTTGCTGCTGCTGTTGCTGGTCGTAGCACCGCGCATGGAACTCCTCCTCGTCCACGTCCGCCTCGCTCCCCTGCGTCGACGGCGTATCAAACTCCGACAGCCCGCGCAGCTGCTGCTCCGTGAACGCTACAACGACGTCGTATCAGTACATCTATAACAAGAGAGAGAGAGAGAAAACGCACCCTGACACCCCAACGCCGTGCGCACCACGTCCTTCACCAGCGCCGGGTCCGCCTCCTCCGGCGCGCGCGCGCGCAAGACCTGTATCGCCGCAAACGTCACATCATACAACAAATCGCGCAGCCCCGCGCCCCAAAACACGCGACTATCGCGGTCCGTGGGGAACTTTGCGAGGATGCTGACGAGCGCGTAAAACGGCAGGCCCGGCACCTTGACGAACCGCGCGTCCTGCGTGCGCATGAGCCACAGCAGGTCCGTGAGCTCCGCCTCGCGCATGAGGCCGCCCTCGAGCGCGCCGGGGAGCGAGGGGGTGGCGACGCCGGCGAGGGACGGGGCGGGGCCGTCGAAGGCGCCGGCCCAGGAGGGGAAGAGGGCGGCCATGAGGGCGGGCTGGGAGGAGCGCGTGAGGGTGACGGCGCGGGCGCGGCGGCCGGTGCCGAGGACGGGGGCGGCGCGGTGCTCGCCGCGCAAAACAGCGCGCGCGACGGCCTCGGTGGGGAGCTCGACGAACGCGTGGGACTGGGTTTTTCCGAGGCGGTCGAGCAGAACGTGGGCGCGGGCGCCAGAGGAGACGCCTAGAAAAGCGAGAATGGCGGGCGGGGTGATGTCCCAGGGGACGTTGTCGATGCGAAGGACGACGGGGTCTTCGTCGCCTGAAGGAGAAGCGGGGGGCGAGAAGGGCAACATGAAGCTCTGGTCGAGGGTCGGGGACGGAGGGGCGCGGACGAGGCCAAAGGTGGTGACGGTCGCGCGGCAGACGACGCAGTGCATGGAGAGCTGGTCGACGATGTTGAGGGCCGAGGTGAGGCAGGCGGGGCACAGGGCGTGGGTGCACGGGCTCAGCAGGGCGAGCTGTTTTGACGCGACGGCGCACGAGGAGCAGTGCGATTGGGCCGAGGCCTCGGGCTCGACGCGCTCGTCGACATCTGGCAGGTTGGACTTGGTGCCAAACGCGCGACGCTCGTGGGCTGGCGCAGTGACGCTGCCCTTCAGACGGAGGTGGGCTGCGAGGTGGAGGTTGCGGGGCGGGGTATGCGGGATGTTCTCGGATGCATACGAAAGTGCGCGTCGACGCGGTGCAGTGAGAAAGGGCGGCAGCAGATCAAAGGACGTGTCCGCGTCGCTGTCGTCTTCATCGTCGTCGACGCGAATGCCGTTCTGCGAGGCTCTCGAGCGCCAGCTGCCATTGGCCTTGAGGACCTCGGGCGAGAAGCTCAGACGCTTCATGCGGTAGTTTTCTGGGGTCGCGGGCGCATAGGACGAGGGCGTGGACGGGGTGTTGGGCGACGTGTAGCGGGACGCGACGACAGGCGAGGAATAGCGCGACGAGTAGGCCGGGGACGTGTAGCGCGACGCCGGGGACGCGACAGGGGGTCTTGGGGACGTGTACATGGTGGTCGAGAGCAAGCACGGTGTTCAACAAAATCGGTATTTACCGCTATTTGAGTCACGTTTTCTCAAGTTGATAACACGACGTCATCCCAATAAGGAACAAGCAGGTACTATAGCTACCTTTTGGCCGTCGGGACTCGCGGTTATGCATAATGAGCAGTCTCCTACCCAACCTCACTTGCGGGGTTGCCTCAGGTGCTCTGTTGAACGCGACGGTCGCGACCTGCATCCATCCAACCTGGATATTATAGTCATTTTCAACTGGCTCCTTCGACCAAATGCGTGACCAGAGAGAACCGAACGATCTTCCTATCCGAGGTCCAGGAATCGCTGATCAACCGTATGGCCGCCGCGGCTGGAGAAGCGCGCGTTCCTCGCGTATTTTGACCCCACTGAAGCCATTGTGGTGCTCTAGATCATCCACAGACCAGCTTCTGCGCTCAAGGACCTCCTGAAAATTTCTCTTCATGCCGGGGCCACATCCATACGCGTCACTGTCAGCCATGAAGCTGCTGCAGATTCAGGACAACGGTTGTGGCATCCGTGTGTGATTCATGCCCGTCCGCCGCCTCTACTCAATTAATTTGCGCTGCGGGGTGCAGATCTACCGATTCTGGCGAAGCGATGCACAACGTCTAAACTGTCGACATTCTCGGATTTGTCGCGAATCAGCACATACGGGTTTCTTGAGTGTCGGGGGTTTTTTTTTGTCTAATCTCGACTGACATTTCTCAGGTGGAGAGGCCCGTGTATCCATGTCGCACGTCGCGCATCTTTCGGTCGTGACTAAAACAGAGGCAGAGGTGTGTGCTTGGAAGTCAGCCCGTATCCTTTTTCTGTATCTCCTGGCTCTGACGGTAGAATGCAGGGCCCACTATCTCGATGGAACGCTTGTTGAGGCAAAGCCGGGGCAAACGGCCGAACCTAAGCCTTGCGCAGGCAATGATGGCACGCGCACGACGATCATTGTGAGGAGCCTGTTTCTTTTGTCGACGCGCCATTCACGCATCCAAAGATAGAGGATCTTTTCTACAATACTCCAAGCCGTCTTTTGGCTCTGCGCAGCGCGTATGAAGAGTACTCGAGAATTTTGGACGTCATAACCAGGTATGCCGTTCACAACCCGACAGTTTCCTTCAGCTGCAAGAAGGTGCTAGGCTTCTTCTTGTACTGCAAACTCGGCTGGATCCCCTTCGCCCGACCTCACCACGCCGTCCTCAGAAATACTACAAGCTATCCGGTTGTTGTACGGGCACCCGATAGCGAAGGATTTGCTGCATGCCACGTTCGGGCCGAGTAAAAACGACGAGGACATGGACGAAGAACCGGACCGTGAATCATGGACAGTAGACGTGCATTTCACCAATGCCAAGAAGAGCATTTTCCTTCTCTCATCAACCGTTAGCCCAGTTGTGCGGTAATGGCCTTGAATTTCTACATCGCTCGGTCAAATCGGTTGAATCCTCCCGCATGAACCGAGCCACGGAAGCCGTATACAGCGGCGTGCTTCCCAAAGGCGCATCGCCGTTCATATACTTGAGGTGATTGCGACCGTTTGGGCGTTGCTCCCCGACTGACTCGTTCCAGTCTACAGATAAACCCGCGGGATGTCGATGTCAACCAAAAAGCTCAAGGCGGGCTGGGTGTGGAAGGCAGTCGGGTACTTTTGGGTGTGGTCGTGGTTCGCGTATTGTCTCCCGGGCTGGCAGGATCGCTGGCAGGATCCCCTCTTGCACGAGGGCGTCTTTGAAGAGGTGCGGTACAGCGTAGTCGTCATGCTGAGACGGCACACTGTCTCTCCATGATTGTACATCTTGTACCACTGTTTTTTTTTATTGTGATGTATCCCTTTTTTGCGATCCAGTCCTCCGCTCGAAAGGACGCAAGACCTTCGAAGACGCAACCGCTCATTGGGCCGCTCAACGGACGCTCCGTGTCTCACGGGATGCTCGTAAAGCGGCGAGTGCGAGTGCAAGCTTCGAGTTCCTCCCCCTCGCCGTCTTTCTTCCCCGTCATCGCCATCTCACCTACCGCCGCGTTCCTGGCACTATCCATCCACCCCCGTAATAGTTACAACAACGCGAACGGCGACGGCCGGTCCGCCAGGCGCGGGAACGCGTTCGTCGAGGCGAGCACCACCATCTGCTTCTCGTGGCTGATATACCCGCGCATGAAGCCCTTGTACACCATGTTCGCGACGAGGCACTCGGCCTCCTCCATGTCGACCTTGATGCCCGAGATCCGCAGCGCGCAGTGGAACATCGTCAGCGGGATGCGCGTCCCCTTCGCCGACGCGACCCATCTGGGGAATCTATGAGCGAGATGTGAGATACGGGGAGTGGGAGGCTCACACGCGGCGGAAGAGCCCGCGCAGGCAGAGCTCGCGCGCCTTCTCGAGGGTGAGGAGGAGGTTGAGCTCGATGAGGCGCGCCTCGCGCAGCTCGAGCGCGCTGTCGAACGCGGCGATGTCGCCCAAGCGGATCGCGGTGACGAACGGCGCGAAGACGTCTGCGAGGATGGGGAAGCGGTACATCAGCTCGTCCGACGGGAGGTGCCCGCGCAGGATGCGCAGCGGGATGAGGTAGGCGAGGATGCGTCTGTGTGGGTTGTCAGCCTGGTGGATAGACGAGGAGAGAAGAGCGCGTACGCTTGGTTCTCGTGCGCCTCGACGTGGCAGTGGTAGAAGGCGAGGGTCAGCTCTTGCTCCGCCTTGACATACTCCTCGTTCAGGAAACTGATCATGCCGATGTAGTACCGGTAGGTGACCTTGCGGTGTGTCAACGGGGACCAACGACGGAGAACGAGGCATTCACCTGGTGGGACCGCGGGTAGAGCTCGAGTGCAGGAATGTCGGCATTATTCTCCAGGACTTTGATGATATTTTTCGTGAGGGATATTCGTTTGACCTGCATGCCTGTGAGTATGCGATAAACAAAGGGAAAAGGCGCACTTTGAAGTAACACTTCATGGCGAGCCCGACAACGTAGTAGACGCCCCATTTGCGCGATTCATCCGCAGGCGAGTTCCTAGGTACGTTGAGTCACAGCTTCAGAGACACTAAAGATCGCACCTGTCGGTCATGCAATTCGAAAACGCCCTCGCCACTATCCTCGCGGCCTCCACCATGCATTCACTCTGTTCGCTATGTACTTTTGCGTGCCAGTCGGCCTTCACAAAAGTGTCAGAATATCGATACGAGCCAAAAGAAAAAAAAAACCTTACGTCGTGGGCCAGATCTCGCAGGTCGCGCAAAATTGAGAAGAGTGCGGGCAGTGTCCAGCCTCTATTCTCGATGAAAAATCGGAAGAATAAGCTAGTGTGGAGGTCATAAATGCATCATTGTACTATTGACGCGCACGACAAACGAAACAAGCTGGGACTGCTCCTTGAAGGCCTCTCCGGGCCGCAGGCGCGCAATGTGCGTGCATATTAGAACATACTGGATTGCAACCTCATCCCAGGGACTCATTATGCTTCCCTTGAAGGGTGCAAGTGTCGCAGCCTGAAATAAAAGCGTCAGAGGGGCTTGTTGGCCGTGCAGCGCGGCTGACCGTGGGCGAACGGAAACACTTGACAAGATCCTTCCCGTGAGGGCTTGTCGGGCGCAGAAGATAGGCTAGATTAGGTCCATTTTCAGCATTCAGAGCGTCGTTGATTTGCGTCAAGAAAGTGGAAAAGTCCATAGGCATCTTGGTATCAAATTGAAGCTGGAAACGCTAGAGATACAGGTGGTTTGAGTAAGATGCAGGTGGTGCCCGTCAGGTGTTGAAATCGAAAAGACAAGCCGCAACGCGACGCGAAAGACGAGCAGACCGCGGGCAGCCGCGGGCGAAGGTGAGGATTGGGTGCACGTGACTGCCGCCTGGTCGCCCGATTTGGCAACTCCAACATTCTGGAATCTGGCTTGATTGACGCGCTCAACACGCTCTATCGGCTTGCGCTCAATTACCACCAGCAGAAGCTCTGTGAGCTACACGGGATCTGTTTCGGCTGATTCACAGATATTCACCTCTGGAATAGCAAACCTCGACTCCATCATGGCTCTCCAACCCAGTCTCCGTCCTCTTGTCATTGCTGGGACTTTCGATGCCCCCCACACTCTCGATATTTTCTGTGAGCGATTTCGACGCATAAGGTGCGCTGCTGATTAGCTTCCAGTGGACTATGTCTGTCCATTCAGGTATTCAGTGACGGACAATCGATATCCGATCTCAATCTTTGTGTAGTGCCAAGATTGCACTCGTTATAGAGAGTGTCCTTGTTCCCTTGCTAGGGCCTGGCGGAAGGTACCACGGCAAAGCCAAAGTGATTTTCCGCCCCCAGGTTCAGCCTTGGCACGCATCGTCTACTTTTGTGCATGAGGCTGGTCTTGCGGTTTGTCCCTGGCAGTGGTGCCCGAGACACACGACCTAAACACAAACACGCTTTCTAGGTGGCCCGTGTGTCCCCAGAGTCTTTCTGGCCCTTCTCACTCGCTCTCTTCAAGCGCCAGGGCGAGTACTTCGACATCCCCACTTCGACGCTCACCCCTCTCCAAATTCGCGAGAAGCTTGCGGCCCTCGCCGGGGACGTCGTCCCTGTCCCTACAGACGCCGCCGGGAACTTTGCGGATCTCCTCGTCTTGAAGAGTAGCCCGAATGGTGGGAATTCTGTCACTGACGATCTGAAGTACACAAGTACGCTTCGGCTTATCTTTCCCTTCCGATGTTGCTCACGCCATACAGTCAAATTTTCGCGCCAGAACGGCATCCACGTGTCGCCGACGGTGCTCTGGGATGGCCTGGTAGCTAACGAGATCTCCAGCTCTTGGGGCGAGAAGGAATGGTCGGATTTCCTCGACGCAAAGGTTACTGTATAATTACCGATTCTGATTGCGATCAAGAATAACCAATGTGGCCCACGATTTTCCCAATTTCGTTTGGCTCAGCGCTGGTCGAAGTATTTACTGAGCTCTGAATCCCTGATGCTGCAACGATATAGGGGTTGCGTCATTATACGACATTTCCGCGGATCAAAGTTCGCAAATCTAAAAAGGCAATTTCCGAATTTGGCGAACCGAGCTGCGTCGGTCCGAGCAGGGTTAGGACTTAGAAGGTCCACTTCTTGAACGAGGATGGAATCACGGACCAGATTTCGGACATGCTCCAGCGATCTCTGGCTTCGCCAAGGCACTCGAGGGTCTTCGAGTATCAGGTCTTCCATGCCGTAAGTACTGTCGCATACCATCCATTTACGCCTCGCAGACGCTTTTGACTGGCGGGCTTTGAAGAAACGAAAGGGAAAGAAAGGGCAAGGGAAGGAGACGAAGACGAAGACGAAGACGAAGATTAAAAAGACTGCAGCAACAAGAATTGAACTCAGAACCTGCACATGTCATAATATTCGATAGAAAAGGAGTGCACCCACTACACCAAAGCATCATAATTAATGTTGGTGAAAGTATACCAGTGTAAAGACAAGCTTGACTTAGGGTCATGTGAGAGGAAACCAGTTTCCTCTCACATGACCAGAATAACAAATTGGTTTGCACTTAGCACAACACAATGAATCAGGCTAGGAATCAATATGTACAAGCTCTGTTGTCCTGTAACTAGTTATCAGGATATCATTCTCCAGTAAAATGAAGGTAATATGTCAACTACCACAGTAAAATACTGCGGTAATTATTACCACGGGTTTTCGATAATACCGCGGTTAAATTACCGTAAACCCGTACCCGTGGGAAAACGGGTATGGTGTCACGGGTCACGGGTGCGGTATGACATCGTGACACCCGCGGTACCACCCGTGTCACACCCTAACGAAGACGAAGACGAAGACGAAGACGAAGACGAAGACGAAGACGAAGATGAACTCTCGCGCCAACTCCCCAGGTAACAGGTGTGTGCCCACTCTGTGCACCATTCCCCGGTGGGAACCGGACGGTACTCTCCTCTTTTTCCTCCTTTCCCCTGCCTCTCTCTTGTAACTCTACACCCGCATCGCCCGCTCGACTCCCACCCCCGATTCGCACGCCGGCGCGGTGTCGTTGGAGACGCGAAGAGTGAGGAAGAGTGCGCGCAGGACCCGCATCCAGACGAGTTGGAACTGCGCCGGCGCGGTGTGCGCGGTGTGCTGGGACACAAGGCCGCGGTGCACTCAAGGCAAACGCGCGGGTGCTGCACTTCGCGCACTCGCCCCGCTTGCTCCCGAGTCGCTCGCCGTTCTCGTCGGACTCCGGGCCCCGAACGCGCTGCACGCGCCCGCGCCCGACTGTTGCGCACGTCTTCCTCCCGCAGCATTGTCCCTGGCGCCGAACCCACCGCGCTCATCGCGTCTCTGCGGCGCTGTGGGGGTTTGTCGCTAGATACCTACATACCTATTTTAGCCAATCAACTTTCAGTATCTATCTTACTACTCTGATTCTTAGCTGCTGTACAAACTTGGCTACAATCTGTACAATCTACGTACCTACAAGTCCGAATCTTGTTTTGTAGTGGGTGACTATCCATAGCATTAGAAAATTCTCCGTGAATATTTGAGGGGTGCCAGCGCTGC
The DNA here is from genome assembly GCA_029203975.1 of Mycena vitilis. Taxonomy (NCBI): domain Eukaryota; kingdom Fungi; phylum Basidiomycota; class Agaricomycetes; order Agaricales; family Mycenaceae; genus Mycena; species Mycena vitilis. The sequence continues at coordinate 617,630 of JARGYF010000022.1, read as the reverse complement.
CGGCATGCCAAGATATGCAAATATTCTAATCGTTTGCGCTTCCCATGGCGAATAGATTAGACTAGGTTTTGAATAGATTTGCAGTGTATATTGCTTTTGTTGATGCAGTCCAAACATCAACAATCAATGTGTCTCCTTCCACTTCCACCGCCTTCTGACGCGTCTACAATGGATTTCGACGTGTCAATTCTCTACCGGACAACGGGGAGGGATCAAGGTATTTCTGATGGCTCATAGCCGTGGCCCGAGCCCGAGAGTGTGACACTGAGACAAGGAGCGCTTGAGCATGGAGGCAGACGGTAAGAGATGTCGACACAATGATCGACGTGGCGGGTGACTACCGTAACATCAGTGACATGCAGCCTAAACGGGCGATGTGAATGGACGAGAAGAGTCCGAATCCGTTTATTCGAGCGTCAAAAAGTCTGCAGAGGGGGTAGGGACCCCTCTCCAGAATAAAATTTGGTTAAGCTCTGAAAGAGGGTCCAAAATATTCAAAGTGAGATCGGGGCCCGATGGGGTCCTGACAGCTGCCCCGGCATCGCGGCAAAACGACCAAAAATATTGCCCAGAATAAATCAAATGCTATGGATAGTCACCCAGTCTCTACGTGACGTACAAAATTTGAATGAACGGTTTTGAGTCCTACATACAAAATCTGTGGGATTCAAGTGGGATCGTCAGTCGTGAGTTGAATTTGAGTCGAATGGATGAAAAGAAAACGAAAACGAAAACGAAACGAAAATAATAAGAAGAAGAAAGGAAAGACGGGCAGGGCACTTATACTGCTGAGTGCTGAGTGCGCGCAGACCTATCGAAGCTCGCGCGGGTGTCAAATGTGGAACGTGTATTCTGTCATTCTGACATAAAAACTTAAAAAGAATGAACAACTTGAAGTAAGTAAGTAAATAAGCGCGAGAGTTGGGTGGATTGAAAAGGAATGAAAACTCACGGGTGCAGCGCGAGGGTGGATTGAACTTGATATGTAGTGCTGTACGTCGAATCTGGGATTTGGGATTCGGATCAAATTGCAATTGAATCGAATTGGATGGATGGATGGATCGCGACCGATGTGAGTGTAGCGGAATAAGAATGAGGGCCATCGAGATGAATCTAGTAGGAGGAGTGTTGAACGTCGAATTCGGAGCTGGGTTGAGTTCAACGTCAGTAAGTGTTGACGCAGATCAGACAAGAAATTGGAGGATAAGTAGACTTGCAAACAAATCGAAGCCAGTGGGGGTGAGTTGCGGTTGAGTCGATGTTGATCCGTGTACTTAGGTTGAACGCGAAAGGGTTAATAGACTTCAGGTTGACCTTAGCCAGGAGAAAGTTCGGATGGGTCTACATATCCACTGTCTATCCACAGGCATAGCTGTGCACGAAAAGTCCGTGGCGCGTGGGAATAGAGAAACAGGCGAAGGCACGTGATCGCGTTGGGGAGCCGCCCGCTGCCGCCCGACGACTGTTGACGACGTTGCACGATTGCCTGCACAGTACATTCACCAGCAATTCACCTTGCCAATGGAATTCAAGAAAACTCGTCCTTGCGGATCCCGGAATCTATGATATCCTAACTCAATCTCTGTCAAAGGTCAAGGTCGGGACCGGCACCGCCTGATTCATACGACTTCATCTTTTTTTTTTTTTTTTTTTTTTTTTTTTTGCGGAACGTTTAGTTAACTGGAAATGAGACGGCCTTTGTGCGTTATCTGCGGTCCGTTCCCCTCAGCTTCTGCACAGTCCTCAGGCGACTGCACAACCGCTTCCTCGGGCCAACCTAGTTGGTCACTCCAGTCCGTTAATTTAGAGGCCATGGACTTAGAACCCAGCCAGAGGATAAATTTACCACCTGAGGAAATGCGCAAGCGCACTTGTGCCCGATCTCTCGCGACACGTCGTGTGGGGCTACGATTTCTGAATTGACTCCAGGACCGCCGCGACGTAAGCCGCATTGTTCCCTTCGTCATCAATCCATCAACCGATACCCACCAAAACCCCAGTCTCCCATGTCCAGTCTTTGGGGAGATTCTCCTCGTTTTTTAGGACTTTTTGCCATGTCTCTAGCACTATTGTCTTATTCAACGCTTTTTTGCCCCACTTTTGTTCGTTGGTCAGCGCGCAGTCAAGTCCCAATCTGTTGTTCATCGTCTTGAGCCATCGGTTTTGTATCTCATTTATTGAGGCAGGCTCCTTGTCTTGTATCACTCGTTCATTTCGCACCTTCCAGATCAGGTATGCCGACTCTGAGACCAATATTCTGAAGAGGCGAGTTGTTCCTTTATCCTTCTTTTTGATTGCTGCACACGCCATGATTTGGCCCGTTGTTGGCTTCGCTAACTCTTGTCCAGTTTTCATTTGCCAGAGTTCGCTCGCCAGTTCCCAGACTTCATTCTGGCCTGCAACGTCGCAGTTCGTCAGGATATGCTGCATTGTTTCTGTCTGCCCACATCTGGAGCATTCTCCTTTCTCCTCGTGGCCCGGTATCTTGAGCCAGTGGTTGCCGACTTTGTAGCCGTCATGAATCAACATCCAGAGGAAGAATCGGATGCTTCTCGAGAGGTCCTTGTGTTTTGTGGATTTCCAAATTTTACTCACCGGTGGTAGGCCATCTTCGTCTTCTCCGGCTGCCGCCGCTCTCGCAAATTCAAGGTTCCTTGTCGTGGATATGCGGGCCAGTTTTTTCTGGTACTTCGGATTGTTGATTTTAATTCTTCGTATCATTTTATATGCCAATGATTGGGTTAGTGACTGCAGTTTCACGCCGGGTAGGGTTAGTTCCGTATGTGTCCGCATGTCCACCAGGTCCGGTACTGCTTTCGCGCTCCCTTCATCAGCCAGCTTGTCGGCCGCATCGTTTCCAGGGTCTCCAGCGTGGCCCTCTACCCAAGTCAGAGTTGTTTTCGCTTTCCTCTTCCGTATTTTGCTGACTGTGGTCCGGATGAGGGCTCCATTTTCGATGTTGAGGAAACCCTCTGCCTCCCACTTTTTTAGATTTCTTGTGAGGCCGTCGATGGCAATGCGGGAGTCGCTCCTGATCTCCAGGGGTGTATTGAGGGGGCATATTTCAACCGCCTCCTTGATGGCCACTATTTCTCCGACATTGTTGGACCGGCCTATCACCGCTGGAACTCGGATCGATTTGTTCCTTGCGTCGTTGTCTCCGAAGAACACCCCGGCCCCAGCTTTTGCGTTGTCCATGCCGTTGTGTACGGCGGAGCCATCGGTGTACACGACTACATTTTCTACGTTGGGGTCTGGTTCGAACTTGGTGTCTGGGGCAATTTCTTGCAGGTTGTGCGGGCTTTCTTTCGTGAATAGACGGAATGTGTCTGCAATAGTTCCGTGGGTTGTTATACTTGGGTTGAAGTCGGCTGACTCGTCTTCCCCTCCGTTCTGCGGCTGTTGGTCCTCCTCGTAGTCTTCCGGCTGGGGTTGTGTGGGGTCCCATTTTTCATGCAGTTCGTCGAGCAGCTCTCTGGCTTTGCAGTAGCATTGGTGCGGATTTTTGCAGTGTGTCGCCATTTTTGTCATTTGACAGGTCGCACATGTACAGTTCCGGACTGGTCTATGCCGCGGGGCGTCCTTTTTCTTCCCTAGCGCCACTGCATGGCGCACCAGGCGGATCCTGTGGTTGTTTCTTAGGCAGTCGACCACCTCCACGTCTTCATTGTAGACACTCCTGTCCGCAAAAGATTTACGGTGGTACCATATCGGCATGGCCCCTTGAATCTCTCTCGATATTGCCATTCCGTCCATGTCTAAGTTGTATTTCCGACCGATTTTGATCATTCCCGCCAGGTCAACACCTATCGAGGCTGCCGAGGTTTTCGGGAACCATGACTGAAGGTATGCATTCATACGCATTTCCTCCGCTACCGTGTCATATGTACTCGCTCCCTTAATTGCTAGGATTTCGTCCGCCACGAAACACCATAGCGGTCTGTCTGCACCGAAGCTAAGATATGTCTTTAGCCAGGTGACGGTTATCGCCTCGTTACGGGCTATTATATCCAAGAGGTTTTTTCCGCCCATCTCGGCTGGGGCGTAGACAGTTTCTTGGTTAACGGTGACTCTAACTTTTTCCGCCCAGAGAAAGTGTCTAATTCTCTTTTCTAGCTTCTTTTCGACTATTCTCGGCATCCCTTGTACGGTGGCCAGGTATTGTGTCATACCTCCTACTACCATCAGGACAATTAGGCGACGTCCTTCCATTGTCGGGCGTCCGAGCTCCCATCTTGCCAGGGCTGCATCAATTTTCTCTATGGTGCGTGTCCATGTGTCCACTTGCACCACTTTGTTCCCGACCCACGCTCCGAGCGTTCGTATCGGTTCACCCTCTTTGGCAATTTTTATGTGGTCCGGGATCATTGTGCCGTTGACTCCGTTGACAAATCGGTTCGCTCGGACTCTGTCTCGGTGGTCGATTGTCCCTATTGGGATCATTTCAGTCTTACTGATATTGAATTTTGCTCCTGCAGCTATGCACCATTCGTCGAGGATCTCAAGCAGTGCCCCAAAGTCATCGTCCGCGTCTAGGTAGACCATCGTGTCGTCGGCAAATAGTGTCGCGATGAGGTTGTCCGTCTTGCCTTTGATTGCAAAACCTTCTAGCTCCGATTGTCTTAGACTTTCGGCCAGGGGTTCGATGGCCAGGTCAAATAGCAGGCAGGACAAGGGGTCCCCTTGTCTGACTCCTCTTGTCACTTTGAATGGGTGTTGGCTCTTCTCGCCATTCACCATTACATATGTGTATGCGTCGCTGTACAGCGCTTTTATTGTGTTGATGAACTCGTCCGGGATTCCGTAGCTTGCTAGCGCACGCCATAGATAGTCGTGTTCAATCTTATCGTACGCTTTTTCTTGGTCTAGGGCAACAATTACCCCGTTGTGTTCCGTTGCTTCTGCGAGTTCGATGATCCGCTTCGTCAGCCATATTTGGTCTTTTATCTGGCGGCCCGGGACAAAGCCTGCTTGGTTCGGGTGGATCAAGTGCGGTGCTACTTTTGCGAGTTTAATTGTGAGTGCCTTCGTAAATAGTTTGTAGTCGGTGTTTAACAGGGATATGGGTCGATAGTTTGCTATACGACTTCATCTTGGCTGTGGCCGAACGCTGGGCGCTGAGCGGAGACCCGAGAGACATGGACAGCCGTGAATCTGTGCCTTTGTCTACGACTCGAGGCAGAAGCTTCCTTCTAACAAGCGCCGGAAACTCTCCAAGCGCCGACATGGCCGCTCAAAGCATCGGGGTTTACACAACTTGCGCGTGAGCTCGCGTGGGCTCTCGTACGCGCTCGTACGCGAGCAAACGAGACAAAAAAGACCGCGAGACCGCGCGATCACGAGCTATGTCCGTGATGTCCACGCGAGCAACATTTATTTTCTTCCCGCGAGGTACGCAAGCCTAGGGCACCGTGCAGCGCTATAAACACCCGACAGGAAAGTTGTTTGGGAATACAAAGGGTGTCTTTGGGGCTCACCAGGTCGAGGAATGAGAGAAACAAAAATCAAAATTAGGCGGAGACGAGATTCACGCGACATCACAAGATCAAAAGAACGCGCGCAGATTGTGATATTGCTGATGAGCTGTGGCTCGTCTCCACTGGCAGTAATCGAGGTCCAAAAGTGCCGAATGGGTCACCGGTGTGGGGAAGGCAGAACAGCCTCTGGCGCCCGCGTATACTTGCCACTTATTGTCCCCTGGAGCCAGAGACCTGGCGCAAGACTCGAGAGGCTTTCCTTGGATCACCGGTACCGATGGTTGTCGGGATGCGCGTGATGCGTAACCGAAAGGATTTAGACGACTTGGCACCGCCCACGCAAAGCTGTGATTCACTTCCAGTCTATCTATGCCGAATGGATTTAGCGGAGGGACTGCGAACAGAACACGTTTGGGGCGGGGCGTCCAGTTATACAACACGACTCCCATGATCGCAGGCTTCGAGTCAGAACGATTGGCGCATCGTGGTCCGTGTTCGGATTCAGATTGCGTTCTATGACTCGGCGCCTCCTGAGGCGCTATATAACCTGGACGCATTCTTGGAAAGTGTCCCAACCAATCCCTCCCCCTCCATTCTTTCTTCCTCTACCATGCCCTCCATCATCGTCGACGACGCGTCTGGGTCGACTCCCAACGGTGTAGACGCCACCGTGAAGGCCGACGCTGCTGCGAAGGTCAATGGTGTAAACGGTGTCCATGTTGAGGAGCCCGCCGTGACGACTGCGGACGGCGCCGATGCTCCTTCGACGACTGATGCTGCCGCCACAGAGACCGCTGAAAAGGATAAGGTTGACGAAGAGGCAAAGAAGAAGGAGGAGGAAGAGGCAAAGAGGAAGAAAGAGGAGGACGAGGAGAGCGACGACGAGAAGGAAATCAAGGCGCGCCAGAAGGAGCTTGACGCGCTGAATGCGGAGTACAAGGACATCGCGCACGGCTCGAAGGCTGAGGTCGTTCATCTCGACAAGGTATGCCGGCCTTTATTCACTCCTTCTACGAGCCAGTCTGAACCCCCCGTGCCAGCGGTGGGACAAGAATGGCGACGAGTACTACATTCGGCAGAAGAAGGCTGCCCCACGGACCCCTGGCGGTGACTGGTGGGAGAAGCACATCCTGGCCGTTATCCGTCACTTTGACGCGAGCGAGCCGGAGAAGGAGAAGGTCGAGTCCACGACTGTGGAGGTGTACTCTGAGCATCTTCGCAAAACGTTGGCCAAGGTTATCAACACTTATCCTGGCATTTCGTTCACTACCGAGGTGGGGGCTGGCTCTGTGTGGGATTTCTCGTGCGAAGCTGAACTTGCCATGGCAGCACATCTGTTTGACACTCCCGGCGGAATGTCTCTACCACTATTTGGTGGAGCTCAAAGCCGAGGCCGACACACTGCAAAAGGGCTCTGTTGAGCTCGAACACCTTGACATTCTCCTGAATTTCATCGAGACACAGTTCGCCAAAACTATCGAGCAGGTCAACAATCTTCGCCCACAAAATCTCGTATCTTACGATACGTGAGGACATTCCTATCTTTGTCTTTCAGTGGATCTAATCGTTCCCACCAGGCTATGGACTCTCTTCCGCCCCGGCACGATAATTCACTCCAAAATTCGTGGCTACGACCGTGCTTTTAGACTCGAGTCGTATTACACCATCGCATGCGGGAAGCAAGCCGGCTTTTACCAACAGGGGACCTACATGGACTGTGACGGGGAGGAATTCGGTCCCAACAGTGAGACGTTGAAGATCCCTCCATTCGCGGGGAGCGCGCATATCTCGACGCTGCCCTTCGCGCCCTTGGAGATGCGGACCCGCAAAGATGAGATTCGTGCGGCGCTGATGAAACGTGGCAAGCGCTTCCAGACGATGCGTGGGCAGTGCCACGGCGAGTATAGTGGCCTGGCGATTGAGCAAAGGTCGGAAGAGGACGACAAGAAGTACAGCGTATGTGCGACTTCCCCCGCCCCCTCATGAACTTATCCGTCTGCGCCTTAGATCAAGAGCCGGGTGATGATCGACGGAATCAGCTACAATCGGATCTGCGCAGACTTTGCGTGGGAGGCTCCCGAGGACGAGGAAGCAGCCGAGGCACTGTTTTGGGCCGAGGACAGTCTCTCCGCTGAGGAGTTCGCGGCGTTCAAAGCCAAGATGGCCGCGGAGAAAGCCGCTCGTGGATTGACCGACGAGGAGACTTTGCTCGCCACAAACATTTTGCGGGGCTTCAGTTTCGCCGAGAAGCAATGGTTCCAGCTCTTCATCGACAACTTTTCCGAGATTGAGTGGAATGAGGTGTGTTTCGGACCGTCCGTCTCGTCCTAGCCGCTGATCAACCGCCGATGCAGGCTTCTTTCGACCGTCTTGTGCTTCCTGAAGCCTCGAAAACGCTCGTCCGGGCTCTCGTGTCTTCTCACCTGCGGACCGAGGAGAGCAAGTTCGACGACATCATCAAGGGGAAGGGACGCGGGCTTGTTACTGTGTTGCACGGCTCACCCGGCGTGGGCAAGACACTGACGGCGGAGTGCATTGCCGAGCACACCCGACGCCCTCTGTACGTCGTGTCGTCCGGCGATCTCGGTACCTCGGCCTCGCATCTGGAACGGGAACTTACCCGGATTCTCGACCTCGCGCACACATGGAAAGCTGTTCTCCTGATCGATGAAGCCGACGTCTTCCTAGAGAAGCGGACGCTCACGGATGTCCACCGAAATGCCCTGGTCTCGGTCTTCCTGCGGCTATTGGAGTACTACGAAGGTATCCTCTTCCTCACCACCAATCGTGTTAACACCGTGCGTTTTTTTTTTGGCTTCTACTACTGTATTCGCTGACCCGATCCGTCTCAGTTCGATCCTGCGTTCCAGTCTCGAATCCACATGGCGCTCAAGTACGAAAATCTTGAGGCCCAGGCACGCAAGGGTCTCTGGAAGGACTTCCTGGGCAAACTCAAGGCTGGCGCTAACGTCTCCGAGGAGGGCTACGACGTGTTGGCCTCGTACGACGTTAACGGGCGGCAGATCAAGAACGCAGTCAAGACGGCGGAGAGTCTCGCTTCGTTCAAGGGGCAGCCACTCAATCTGGAGTATCTGGAGACGGTCCTCAAGACGCAGGCGGACTTTGCCGAGTCGTTTGTGGGGAATGAGTTCTGAGAACCTGCGCCCCACAACGAGAAACGACTTGGGTTCACGCATTGTAGAATAATCATGTATTTTATAGAGGAAATTCGATTTGATGATACAAATTCAAGCCCCGATAAAGAAGGCCGCCTTTCCCCAGCTCTTCCACCCAATCTATGCCGAAATCCCTCTCGGCTGGAATGTACCAAAGAGGAAAGTCAAAGCGCGAGATCTGATCAGAGCGGATCCTCGGCTAAGGGCGGTCCGGGATCGATCGCAACTAGCGGCCCGCATTATGTACGGTGCTATCGTTTGCTATCTTAGTATCCAGGTTGACTCTGAACCACCATGTCGACCATCATTCAGACCAAGACACCCTACCTCCTCGCAGGCCTCCCGCAGAAGGATGCGTTAACTAAGGAATTTGTTGGCAAGCCGCTGGAAGCGCTGCGTACGCCCGCGATGATCATCGACCGGACCATCTTCCAGAAGAATTGCGTCAAGATGCTGCAGAACGCAACGAACTGGGGCGCGAGTCTCAGATCCCACCTGAAAACTCATAAAGTATCGCTGTTAGAGCTTTGAGATCGGAAATATTTGCTGACGTCGCGTAGACTGTCGAGGGAACGCGGTTGCAGCTCGTGGAAGGGAAACACACTACCAATGCAGTGGTGGTGTCCACGCTTATGGAGGCGTGGCAAGTGGTCCAGGGTGGCCTGGTCAAGGATGGCACCGTCAAAGATGTGCGTTGTTTCCAGCTATTCTGGATACTATGGCTTAACTGTTCCAAAGATTTTGTATGGCCTTCCGGTCGCAGTGAACAAGGTTGCCGATCTCTCAGACCTGTGGGATGAGGTCGCCAAGAGCGGGGCCGTCGTGCGCCTGATGGTGGACAACCAGGAACAGATTCAATTTCTAGAAGAATTCGAAAAGGCGCGCGGATCTGGACGGAAATGGTCTGTGTTCGTGAAGATCGATGGTGGACAACGGTATGACGCTGAACCTCACAGCGTCTCTCGAATTTAATCGTTACCAGACGCGCCGGAATGACGACCGCATCCCCGGGTTTTGCGCCGTTCTTGAAATACCTTTTCGATTCGCCGGCCATCTCCGTGTATGGATTCTATATCCACGCAGGGAACGCCTACGCTTCGACCAGTGCGTCGCAGGCAGAGTCATTCCTGTCATCAGAGGTTCACGCCGTGAACGGGGCTGCGGAAATCGCGCTCCCGATCCTCGCTGCCTCCGCAAACGCGACTGCCCACAACCAGCCGTTCGTTCTGTCCGTCGGCTCAACCCCGACTGCACACGCAGCGACCGCAGAGTCAAAGGCGGTGCTCTCGACCCTGCTGCACGGAAAACTGGAGCTCCATGCCGGTAAGTCGTCGCGTTCATGTTCCTGCCTGAAATTAATAGTCGCGTCAGGGAACTACCCAATGAAGTGCGTGCGATTAGGAAAGCTCTTGCCTCTGAGTTTACTGAGAACGTTTGATCCTCAGCGACCTGCAGCAAAAACACACGTCGCTCATCTCTTCAGAGCACATCGCGCAGAAGGTGCTCGCGAGCGTGATCTCGTGCTACCCTGGGCGCGGCGTCAACGGCGCTGACGAGGCCATGTGCGATGCGGGGTGCATCGCGATGAGCAAGGACACAGGTCCGAGCGGCGGCTATGGCGATATCGTCGGTAAGCCGTGGCAGCTGACGCGCATGTCGCAGGAGCACGGCATCTTAACGCCGACGGAGGCGGGTGTGCCCAAGCTGCGGTGCGGGGAGATGGTTGAGATTGTGGGGCAACACGCATGCTTGATTGCTGCGGCGTATCCTTGGTACTATATCGTCGAGGATGGTGGGCGCACGGTTGTCGATGTCTGGGTCCCTTGGAAGGGGTGGTGAAACCGGTCACGTATATTATCCGAAGACGGTTTTGCCTAGTGCTAGTCACTCAAAAATCAAGATGCAAAGAAACGGATCACCGTCAGAGGCTTGAAGATATCGCATGGTGGCGTGAAGAAAGACGCGACGCGCTGTTGTGGCAAGCTTGTACCTAGTGGTGGCAAGGTCCGGTTCGGAAATCGGTTCGAACCTGAACCGAACCGGACTGAACGCCAGGTTCAGGTTCAAGGTTCGGGGTAGCATCGAACCGAACGCCAGGTCCAGGTTCGGCGTTCGGTCCTCTGGCCTCCGTTCGAACTCGGTTCGAACGCCGAACCTGTAAATGGAAAAATTGAGTGGTTATTTGACGTTTTGAAGCAACCAGCAATTTATTTAGCACCCCAAATTGCGCCAGTTGCGTGCATGTCACAGTTTACAGGACTCCCTTGATGATTTCCTGTCATCCGAGGTTCCACCGTACAACTTTTCGGATGTGGGAACCGAATGCCCACGGAAAACTGGGTCCAAATCTGTGTGATTCTCTTTAATATAGGGGAGACTGTCTGTGGTATGGATCCTGGCGCAGACAAAAAAGTTCCCGAAGAGCCGCCGCAGAGAACTTGGGGTCGCCGAGATGCCCGATTCGGCGCAGGTTCGAACCGCGTTCGAACGCTGAACCGAACCTGAACGCCATTCAGGTTCGAGGTTCGGTATATCGCTGAACCGAACGCGGGGTTCAGGTTCGGGGTTCGGAGAAAATGCCCTGAACCTGAACTGAACCGAACCTTGCCAGCACTACTTGTACCTGACCTTAACCTTAATTCCGACTAACCCCGACTGGGCCAGTGCTAGGCCTGACTACGCCCTTTAGATTCTACCACCACCCTCGATGCCCACCGAAGTGAAGAACAAAGTCTGCCTCATCGTACACGATGGCTGGGGTATTGCGACTGAGCCCGGACTGGAGGGGAACGCCATCGAGGCGGGGACCACGACGAACATGGACAAGATCGGGAAGGAGCACTCGCAGCGGCGTCTCGCTGCCCACGGCACGGCCGTCGGCCTCTCCGATGGTCTCATGGGCAACTCAGAAGTCGGGCACCTGAACATCGGCGCCGGGCGCGTCGTCTGGCAGGACATCGTGCGCATCGATGTCTCGATCAAAAAGCGGGCTTTCCACAAGAACGAGAATATTCTGCAAAGTCTGAAGCGCGCAAAGGACGGGAACGGGCGGCTGCATCTGCTCGGGCTCATCTCGGACGGTGGCGTGCACTCGCACAACACCCACCTGTACGCACTGCTCGAGGCCGCTAAGGAGCAGGGCGTTCCGCATACCTACGTGCACTTCTTCGGGGACGGCCGCGACACCGCGCCGCGCTCCGCGGCTGGCTACTGCAGCGACCTCCTTGCGTTCATGGAGAAGGAGCAGTACGGCGAGCTCGCGACCGTTGTGGGGCGTTACTATGCGATGGACCGCGATAAGCGCTGGGAGCGCATTAAGATCGCCGTGGATGGTCTCGTTGGCGGGGAGGGCGCGAGCGTGCAAGGGGGCAAGAGCGCGGTGGACGAGATCAAGGCCAACTACGAGAAGGAGGTCACGGATGAATTTTTGAAGCCGATCATCGTGAATGGCGATGAGGGGCGCATCAAGGACGGAGACACGCTCTTCTTCTTCAACTACCGCTCGGACCGCATGCGCGAGCTCGTCACCGTGCTCGGTCTGCCTGACCGGCCCATGGAGGTCACCGTCCCCAAGGACCTCGGCATAACCACCATGTCGCGCTACAACGCCGACTTCCCCTTCCCAGTCGCGTTCCCGCCGCAAGCCATGACGAACGTGCTCGCGGAGTGGCTCGCAGCAAAGGGCGTGAAGCAGGCGCACATCGCCGAGACGGAAAAGTACGCGCACGTCACCTTTTTCTTCAACGGCGGCGTCGAGAAGCAGTTTGCGCACGAGGAGCGCTTCATGATCCCCTCCCCCAAAGTCGCGACGTACGACCTCAAGCCGGAGATGAGCGCGCAGGACGTCGCGGACAAGGTCGCCAGCGTCGTCAAGAGCAAGGAGTTCGACTTCGTCATGTGCAATTTCGCACCGCCGGATATGGTCGGCCACACTGGGAAATTCGACGCCGCCGTGAAAGCCATCACGGCTACGGACGCCGCCGTTGGCACCGTCTACGATGCATGCCGCGCGGCGGGGTACGTCCTGCTCATCACTTCGGACCACGGCAACGCGGAGCAGATGCGCAACGCCGAGACGGGCGCGCCGCACACCGCGCACACGTGCAACCCCGTGCCGTTTATCCTCGCGGGCCCGGAGGCGGAGGGTTACGCACTTGTGCAGGATGAGGAGCGGAAGAAGAAGGAGGACGGGGCTGACGAAGATGAGGAGGAGGGCGCGCTGTGCGATGTGGCGCCGACAGTGCTGGATCTGATGGGGCTGCCGAAGCCTGAGGAGATGTCGGGGCGCTCGCTGCTCGCTAAGAAGCCAAACGCGAAGTAGAAAGAAAGAGTCGGAACAAAAAGAAATATTGTGCATGTGCGTATCTTTTTTCTTGGCATATATATACTGACCAGACAAAGTAGTAGAGAACACTGAAAGGAGAATCAAGCCTCGACTGTTGTAATGTAAAGCAAAGATTTAGATGAACTCTCTTGATCGAAGAATGAAAGGCTATGATAATTCCGCTGCCTGCGATGCGGGAGGTTCGTGCTTGAGCTTCCGGTTCTATCGTCAACGATTCGGCGCTCGGTCATGAACAGGTGTATGACCTTATTTCTCATCAAATATTCGAGCATCGGATTCGAAGTGCAGCTGTGCATCAGAAGTTTTTGGCAAGTGCAATTGGAACTTCAACAAAAGTTCAACTTGAAGTTCAGGTACACCCCAGCTTTTTGTGAGTCGGATCACTTGGCTGTGTGCCTTGCACTCACAATTCAACGGTGTTGCTCTTGCGTCATTGTCTTGTGCTATGCATAACTGTGATGTTTTTGTAGGATTTTGTGCCTTGTATATATGGTTGCACCTTGTAAAAAAGCTAGCCTGATTGGACCATCAGATGTGGTTCCAAGTCATTGGGCTGACCCGGGCATACCTTTCTGGATAACCTGTCCGCTGTGTCCAGACAATGTCCAGTGGGCCGGCCGGGGTCGTGCCCTAGTACTGAAATAGGAGTACGATGAGAGATGTCTAAGTTGTGATCATGATGCAATACAATATTTCTTGAACTTGAAGTTCAACCTTGCGAAAAACTTCAGGTCGACTGTTCCATCTCCCCAAATAGTACTGATCACGACCTCGATTGCGACGAAACCAGATTATTTAGTGAAAAAAGAGTTTATACAGGTGGGCCCGTGGAACCTTGGTGAAGAGTTCTTTATGCAAAATCTACATGGCAGGCAGACGCGTCGTTTTGATTTGCCATCAATCGGTTCTTGACCTTGACCTCAAATCTCATCCCGAAATCTGGGCATCTATGTGAACCTTGAAGAGCTAGTTTGGATTATACATTACTTGAAGATTCCCGAGTTCCTACATGAAAAGGCCGTCACATGTAGCTTCGATCGGGCTTCCGTGTTTACTGTCTTGATCTCAGACTTCGACGCTGCTCCTAACCGAATCGCTTCGACCTGACCTACACCACAATCTACAATGCCCCATCTTGCTGCATTCACACTGGTCGTCCTTCAAGCGGTCGTGTGTATAATAATCCTCAGCATCCCAGCTGATCGCGAAGCCCTCGACGCCGACGGTAGCATCCCGTCTATTCATATTCTTCCACCTATTGAGGTTCTCGTACATGCCGGGGCATCCATCTGGATCGTGTGTTCCACGTATTGCTGCCTCTTTCACGAAATTGTGGAGGATCACATCGTAATAAGCACCGGCACCTGGTTGAATGTTCAATGCCTCTTGTGTACGCCTCCCTTTTCGCTTTCATACAACAACAACACACTGATGATATTCTTATCTAGTCCGCACACAAATCATCACTATGGCCGTGACGCTGCCTAACGTGCTTGTTTCCATTTTTTCTTATGCTCTCATCTCTGTTGCTACGGACCACGCTTCCCTGGCGTGCCAAGGTCGAGCAAACGATCGTTTTCGCAAACACTGCGTTGAGATCTCGCGCCAGGTCCTGGGCGGCTTCTGTTCATGTCTATTGGCATTGGCGTTCGGGAGAGCGGGAGTTGAGATCTGGTCCGGCGGCTCTGCGGAGCCAGGCCAGCCGGCGCCGCAGGGAACGAAAGCATGTGCGGGGGGAGCCTCTGCCGACATTGCTCAAGATACGGGTATTCCACCGCATAGTGGCATATCTTGCTTATGTGAAATGCTCACCGACGAATCGTTTAGTGCATGCTCCTTCGCAGGCTGAAATTTATAAAGATTCTTACTGAACATCTACTACACCCCTACTGCATTGACGTATCCTCTCATACAACTACTCCATCGTCTTGGAATACTGCTTTATTTGACCGCATTATACTTCTGCACGCAATCAACGTTCGCTTTTCCAAATGAGGGCCTAAAACTCGCCCATACCTGCAACAGGCGGGCTTGCCGGAGAGAACGCGTCGGAAAATCCATGAATAGGCTCGAACAAGTTCTTGCCATGACGGCGCTGGTGCTGTCCTCTCCCTGAGTGAAGTTAACGAGGCAAAAGTCGCGTGTTAATTTCTTTCTCAGCGTTGGGTTCGAAGTACAGGTTATAAAAATTACAGTCACTGCTCCCCGTCCAAGATATCCTTGACCTTCCGGACCATTTCAGAATCCCCTGAACCTCGTGAATACCCCGTCCGGCCTTCCAATAACAGCCCCGTCACCTCGCTTAGCACCTCAGGCAGTTCAGTGATGTCCCCGACGGCTTGCTTCAGTGTCCTCTTTCCCTTTGTGTAACCCTGCACGCTCGTCTGCACCAACCGGCCTTCTGCGACGGTAAGGATGCGGTCAATCGGCTGGCTCGTGGCTGGGTGGTCGATGACCCAGGTATTGCGAAACCGTCCCGTTTCGGGTAGTTCCCGGGCGACACGCTGCGCTAGCGCAGTGACTGCGGCGTAGTCTGCGTTCTCGACGAGTAGTACACGACCCATTGCGTCGACCGCAATTTTGTCTTCCCCGGCGTCAAATAGTGCAAGTGTGAAGCCTTCCGGCTCGATCTGCGAGTTGCGGAGAACGGCGACGGACAGCGCGGCGCGGGTGGGTGTGAATGATGTCGGGGATGGATGAGCCTTTGCGCGCGAATGCCAGTTCGCGTGAGGTGAGTCGGACGACATCGCAATAAAGGTTCGTATTGATTGCGTCGCGACGGAGGACTTCGAGAGGATGAATAGACCGAGGAGAGCAGCCACCAAAGTTAGGATCCTGAGTGGTCTTGACCAGGGAGAGGTCGCAGTCATTAGAGCGTGGAGCAATCCGGCTTGGCGCGATCACGATGGGAACAAACACAAACACCTCTCTCATCCACGATGTCAGAACGTTCCCTGGTCCTCACTCGTGGACTCGTACTTGTTCCGAGATCTGGACTGTCGACGAGAAGACCTTTTGGCCTGGAGATTCCGGTTATAGAGCAGCCAAAGCAATTGTTCGCACTTTGACATTGTATTCTCGCCCAACTGCCTCCCCATCATCGAACTCGGGCTTGGATATGCGGGTTTTATATGGATACTAGAGTCCATGTCCTTTGCCGTTTCGCACAAGCTCGTCCCAGGCGGACACGTAGAGGCCCTCGGCTCGTGGTTCACCCTCCAGGCCATGCTCGGTGCCTCTCATCTTCTCTATCGAAAACAACACACTCACGATGCCACCAGTGCGCTATGGAGTCGTTGAGGTCACCTTAGATTTCACCTCCGTTGCTGTGGCCGTCACCTCATACCGGATTCTCGCTTGGTTTGTCGGTTATTTCCACCGCAGGTGGCACGAAGGCGTGCGCAACGAGCTCTTCGATGCCGTTGCCGTTCAACGCGTTGTGCTGCCCAGCATCCAGGGCATGTGGTGGCTTTTCGTCGCCCTGATTCCGTTCGCGTCTATGCCGCCAACAGAACCCGAGAGCGGAAACGGGACAGCCGGCGCTCAAGTCCTCGCTACGAGGAGCGGTGAAAATCGTATGGAAGCTGACCCTATCACTCCACGGAGTGAAAAGGATGGCGCGAGAGCCGGTCCCGTTGCCTCCAGCCTTGAGGCAGGTCTATTGCCGCCGCACACAAAGGGTCGGTCATCTCTGCTCGTTTTGACTTGTATGCGAATCTCACTGACGCCTTATCCAGCAGCGATGGTGGACGACGGTACAGCGCGCTACGATTCGACACCGCGCGTCTGAGAGAAGAACATATATGCTTATATTGCCTTTCATGGAAGGTGGCTTGCGGGTGCATATGGCAAAACTACTACGAACCCTGGGCTAGAATGCTCTCACCCACTGTATTTGCACCAACACTGGAGATTTCCAACGTGAATGCTTTGAAAAAGGAGAAGGTCAAACTTCAGGACCGGAAATCCGGATAAAACAGGCACCGTTCCCAAAGAGTGGACATCCTGGATTCCATACACTACGAACAACTGTGACGATTTTCAATCCAACCCCGCCGGTTCCAAGTTTGACTAAGCTTCACGAACCACCTCCAGGACCATGTCCGTGGCGATGCCGGCGCCGACCTTGTTTTCCATTTCCTCTACCGCGTAGCACACACACGTCTTTTTCCAAACAGAGGAAGACAAGGGAAAAGACAAGTCAGAATCTGAGCCGGTATGATCAGATGATATATTGGTCACTCACGAAGCCTCCTGCTTTCCCGCCTATGAACTCACAACACTCCGCCGGGCACCTCTCATGGTAAGTACATTGCTCGAGCACGAGTCCACCGACGCGCAGCGCCGGCCCGAGTGCTAGGAGAAGGACTATTGCGAGGCGCAGCATATTCGTCAGAGAAACCTGGGAAAGCACATGATAAAATATGCGGGGATTCAGGTCTGGGAACTCTGGGCTTACCGTTTGTTAATGCAAGTGGGTATTTGGGAGCTCGGTGCGGGGATGCAACGCTAATTGGGCCAAGAAACTGCCCCCTCTTATATGTACATCCCCGATATTTGCCGCGAATTTCTGAACCGAAACAGTGCATCTAGGTTCGCTCCTTGTGCGCGATGGGCGCCGCCGATTGCCTC